>JAJQQW010000024.1:14599443-14801943 GCA_025583905.1 Ia io | reverse complement strand
CAGTGATAGCCAACAGCTGTGGTTGTGAGCTTGAACCTATGGTCTGAACACGTGGCCCCGAGTGCCTGAGTGACGTGGCCGTGATAGAGTTCAGGTGCATGTAGTTGAGTAGGATGGAAACCCAGGAGAATGTTGTAAACATCTTGACCACGCCCTTCCTTTGCCTCGTGGCATCTGGCTATAAGATAAAGACACGGCTGGTAGTCTGTGGCGTTGTCGCTAGCTCTCCAACAGAGAAAGCAATGTCCCACCAGGACCCAGCTTTCATTGTCTTGTCTGTCTTTTCTCAATCCTTCACCACCCCCTCTCAGGCTCACCCTTCGCCGTGCCGGCGTGGCATATAAAAGAATTTACCTCTTCAAATAAATGCAAATTAATGGACCCAACTAAACTGAATTTGTAGTTAAAAGGGGTAGCTTTGTAGTGCTGTATTTGTCAATTTCCTATCAATATCATATCTGAAATAAATGGAGACTCATTTCCCTCTTACTATTCAAACTCTTTTTTTCCAAAAAAAAAATGTATTTTTATTGATTTCAGAGAGGAAGGGAGAGAGAGAGAGAAATATCCATAATGAGAGAGAATCATGGATCAGCTGCCTCCTGCACGCCCCCTACTGGGGATCGAGCCCACAACCAGGGCCTGTGCCCTGAAAGGGAATCGAACCTGGGACCCTTCAGTCAGCAGGCCAATGCTCTACCCACTGCGCCACACCATCCAGTGCTTACCATTCAAACTCTTAAAAATATTGGGCATGTTGGTGGCAACTGAGTGAAGGAGAGACTGAACATATAGGCTGTGTATGGCCTGGAGACACTGGTGGAATTTTAAAGATAAATATAAACAGTGTTTTGGTTACCCCTGGTTTAGCGTGATCATTTTTCACGGGGAGAGGAAATCAAACGGCCCTTCTCCGTCCAGCCAGCCCGAGCGTGAGACCCCCTCCAGTTGACAAGTTTGGTGCAGTCTGAACGAGGTGCATGCCTTTCCATCTCTTTAAAGGAACTGCCTCTCCCTCAGCCCTCTTCTCAGAAAGCACAGGAATGGAATCAGACTCTGCGTCTGGGCGCCAGGTTCTCATTGATATGGAGAGGGCCGGCCAGCCTGGGTCAAGGACAAGCACGGAGAGCCCGCAGGGGCCCCGGCGCACACGGATCGGACCAGCCGGGTTTGTACTCGGGTGGCTGCAGCCAGCAGGCCAGGGTGGCAGGCATTTTCTCAGTGTCTGGGACCTTTTAAGGATTTAGGAGAAAAGTGGGGAGAGGGGGGAGGTTCCAAATGGGTAAATGTGTGGTGTATTGGGCTTGAAACAAGTCACAATAAGAACCAAGACATGAGACATCCTGTTTTGAAGAGGAAAGTGTGCAATTATGATTGAGGCCTCTGTTGCCTTCTACTTCTGTTTGCTTCGCTATTTCTCTTACTACCACAGTGTTCTTTTTTTTAAAAAAAATAAGATGTTTTTTCTTTTATTTATTTTCAGAGAGAGAGGAAGGAGAGAGAGAGAGAGAAACAGCAATCGGCCGCCTCCTGCCTGCCCCCTACTGGGGATCCCGCTGCAACCTGGGCGTGTGCCCTGAGTGGGAATCGAACCGGCAACCTCTCAAGTGCCCGGAATGACGCTCAACCAACTGAGCCACACTGGCCGGGGCGTGTCCTGCTTTATGTGTGTGTTTTTCCCCTATAAATGGACATGCTGACCTATAAAGTGTAGAATTAATTTCGATCACAGTCAGGCTAACTTATGGTCCTCAAACCATGAACCTGAACGCAGACATTTCCTTTTGCCACCACTTCTAGCTGGGACGATGTCCCTGATTGGCCCGCTCTGCAGAGCGGAGTCCAGAGCCACGTGAGAGGAAGAGGATAAATAGTGACAGGACGAAATGACAAGGGTGTGAAGAGAGGCGGCCTAGAGATTGGCATCCTTAAACAGAAACCCAGGAGCCAAAGGAATACGAGTTCATTTCCCCAAATAAGCTCCAAGTATAAACTTTTGGTGAGATGTTCTGAACATTTTTTTTAAAGAAGTATTCTATTTTATTTTTTTAAATATCCTTTTATTTATCTCAGAGAGGGAAGGACAGGGAGAGAGAGAGAGAGAGAGAGAGAGAGAGAGAGAGAGAGAGACAGCAATGATGAGAAAGAATCATTGATGTGGGCCCTGACCGCGAATCAAGCCATGACTTCTTGGTTCCTAGGTCGACACTCAACCACTGAGCCACGCCGGCGGGGCAAGGTTTTCTGAATATTGTAGACAAATTCTCATGCACACACATGTGTCTCATGCAGAGGCGGGGTGGGGAATACGTGCATCTGATGAGCTCTTCACAGTCCTGTCCTTCCAGTCCAGGAGAGGGCAGTATGCAAACTGGGAAAAGCAATGCCTCCCCGTGACCAGGGGGAGCCTACAGTCTCCAAACCCCCAAGACAATGCGCCCCTGCCTGTCTGTCCGCACCCCACTCCCTTCGGAGCAAGAGGCCGGGGTCTTGGTCGCGGATACACCGCTCAGAAAGGTCTGCTTTTATTTTTGCGCCAGACGTGGTGTGCCTGGCAAAGAAGGACTGCAGCCTGTTGAACCGTTAACTCCGTTTCCCTTTCTTTTCATCAGCTTCACTCTTTTATTATTCTTAAATATATTTTTAATTGATTTCAGAGAAGAAGGGAGAGGGAGAGAGAGAGACGGAAACATCCATGCTGAGAGAGAATCATGGATCGGCTGCCTCCTTGCACACCCCACACTGGGGATCGAGCCCACAACCCCGGCCTGTGCCCTTGACCGGGAATCGAACTGAAACGTGACCTCCTGGTTCATAGGTCGATGCTCAACCACTGAGCCACGCCGGCCGGGCTAGCTTTATTCATTCTTTGAAGGCACTCAAGCAATCTTTATTTTGAAAATTACTTATTTATGAGAGAGAGAGAGAGAGAGAGAGAGAGAGAGAGAGAGAGAGAGAGAGATCAATTTGTTGCTCCACTTATGTATGCATTTATTGGTTGATTCTTGTATGTGCCCTGACCGGGGATCGACCCCTCAACCTTGCTGTATCAGGACGACACTCTCACCACCTGTGCTGCTGGCCAGGGCTACTCAAGCAGTCCTTACCTTTACTCCGTCAGGAACTGGGTGGGAGAAAGGGAAGCAGAATTGAGAGGAAAGAGGGACAGGAAGAATGGGGTTTCTTGAGTGGGTTCTGCAGGGAAAACGTTATACTAAGCTGCTTTATCAGTGGACCTCACCTTCATTTCAGCTTGTCTCAAGTGTAAGGTCAGGGCCCGGAGGACACCTCTGTACACCGACAACCGACCCTAGCAGAAGAGCTGGCCTCGCTTCCCTCAGTGGGATCCGGAATCTAACCCGGGTGCTAAAATGGAAGAATCGTATGTCTACCTCCTAGACTGGAGGCTCAGAAGGGTCAGATCTAGTCCAGAATAAACCTGGTCCAGCCTCCTTTAAGCCCAAGGCTAAACGGGTGTTCCCTTGCCCTGCTTGCTGCCTTCTCAGATCAGCCGTGTTCTAACGTCAGACACGTGTGCGTAGGACCAAGCAACACCCCCTGGAAGGGGGCTCCCTGGGACTGGCGGGAACCATGTCTGTGTGCGCAATCCTGAGTTAGCCAGGCTGCGATCTTACCCTCAGGACACCCTGTCTCTTTGCCACCTTTGATTCAAATGTCACCCAACTTACTACTAAACAGGAGGGGAGCTCAGAGCGGGGCTTTGAGAACAACATCTAAGAGGCCCTATAAGCATTTTGGGTGAAAAAGCCGAGAGAGGAAGAGACAGAAGGGACATTGGTCCGGGCGTAGGCACATGGGGGTGGGGGGGGAGGAGTCATGAGAGCTGTGCCAAGAAAGATGGCTTCTGAGGCTCCGGGCACTGCGGGTCCTGGGAGGACTGGCACTGCCCCCCAAGGGCTCGGGGCTGGGGGGCATGAATGAGGCCTAGGAGACCAATCGCCGTTTCTCTCTGGAGCCACCGTGCTCTGCTAGGAAACGGGCCGTCCTTGAACCGAGACAACGGTTTTTTCAAGGACAAAGCGAAGATGTCTTGGTGTCTGGGAGAAAGGGGGGTTGTTGGGTGTCCTCCCCACTCGGCAGATTGGGCTCGGCGTCCCCGGTCCCCTGGGTGGCCCTGCCGAGAGCCCCGGTGCGGGGAAAGCTGGGGTGCCAGGGGAGGAGCCGTCCAGGTCACTGTGGAACCAGACGCGGTGCTGGCGTGGGAGGGTCTCAGCTCATCAGAGAGGGAGAGAGAAATCCTAGAGGCTGAGGTGGGGGACGGTAAGATTTATCACCCCAAGTCTAAGTCCAGGAATCTCCACTGCTGTGTTCAGTGCGTTTTTTAAATTATTATCGATGTCAGAGAGGAAGGGAAAGGGAGAGAGAGAGAGAGAAGCATCCATGACGAGAGAGAATCATAGATCCGCCGCCTCCTGCACGCCCCCTACTGGGGATCGAGCCTGCAACCTGGGCATGTGCCCTTGACCGGGATTGAACTCGGGACCCATCAGTCCGAAGGCCGACGCTCAATCCACTGAGCCAAACCGGCCAGGGGGCTGTTTTTCAGTTTTTTAACGTGCCACTTACAGCTCCTTCCAATCAGATGAACGCTAGGATCCATCTCCCTTTTCTGGATGACTTTCCAGTAAAGAAATCTCATGGCTAATGGGGTGTTCTCTGCGAAGGCCTTAACCTGTTGGGAGGCAAAGCAGGGTAAGTCAGATCACAGAATTCTGGCAGAGACAATAACCCTCGTAAGAAGACATACTTGCCCTGACTGGTTTGGCTCAGTGGATAGGGCGTCGGCCTGCAGACTGAAGGGTCCCAGGTTCGATTCCGGTCAAGGGCATGTACCTTGGTTGCGGGCACATCTCCAGTAGGAGGTGTGCAGGGGGGAGCTGATTAATGTTTCTCTCTCATCGATGTTTCTAACTCTCTATCCCCCTCCCTTCCTCTCTGTAAAAAAATCAACAAAATATATTAAAAAAATAAAAAAAGAAGACATACTGGAGGGCATCGTGCACTAAGAAAACATTTCTGAAATATGAGTGCAAGGGATTTAGACACAAAGGAAATACACGACTTCTGGAAAAATTCTCTTGAAGGGGAGTGTTTGAAGGACATGACGCCAAGAACATAGATAATCCCACGCACGACTTTCATGGTGAGCGTCAGTAGCAGTTCTGAGCTAAAGTCATTCTCTCCTGTAATTTATTTAAACAGGGGGAGAGGGAGGGAAAGGGAGCGCATGGGGCAAGGAAACACTTGGCCGGCTCATGTGAAATGCTAAGTTGACTTTGTCTCGTGCAAACATCGTCTGTATTAAAAATACGATCCAACCTGGCCGAGGGCCGTGGCTCTGAAGGCTGGAGGGAGCTAGCCTTATCATCCATGGAAACGGGCCGCCTCGCTCGGCTTTGATGCAGTGATATCATGCAATCTGGATAACGCATTACATTTTCTAATTATAGCAGCAGCGTTTGGGGAAGGTTGATAGATGCGTGTTGTTATCCTTATAGTTAATAACAGTCAAGCAGCTTAGCTCTATAATGAGATTCCCTGCCCTGTGCTTTAACCAGGGATCTAAATTCCATCACAGTTTCCAGCAATCTTTCCTTTTCCCTTGTTAATGATTTTAAATAGGAAGACTCATTTATCACTGGTTGAATCCTTAACATGTGCCAGATTATACGGGACACATGCATGCATGTTATCGAATTTAATCTTGACCGCCACCCTGGGAGTTAGATTCTGTAAGTTTCACTGTTTAAGAGAATCTTACCTAATAATAGACAAACATGTAAATTGACCATACCTCCGCTACACCACCAGCCAATCTGGAGTGATATGCAAATTAGCCCAACAAAGATGGCAGTTAATTTGCATACACAGGCTCCGAGTGGCTGGGGCGGGACATCAAAAGTGCTTTGTTCAAAGTACTGTCCATCGCTAGCTACACATTTCCCCCATCTTTCAGGTAATTTGTGGATACCATCCCAATAGAACTTTTCTTGTTATGAGGCAGACCATTCAGAGACCCAATTTTCTACTTCTTTGTATGTTTTGAAGTGCTGCTCAGAAAGTGCGTGTGCCATTGATCGGAACAAGTGGTAATCTGAAGGAGCAAGGGCTGGTGAATACGGCGGGTGGGTTCATACTTCCCAGGCAAGATCTTTTAACGTGTCTTTAGCTGGTTTGGAAGTGTGTGATGGTGTGTTATCATGAAGCAAAATTACTTTGCTGGGTCTTCTTTTATGATCAAAGCGTGGTTCAAATTGGTTACTTGTTGTCGGTAGTGATTAGTATTAACGGTTTCACCTGGTTTTAGAAGCTCCTAATACACCACACCTTCCTGATCCCACCAAATGCAGAGCATTGTCTTCTTTTCGAAGCGATTTGGCCTTACAGTCAATTTTGATGGTTGACCTGGACCAACTCATGATTTTGTGCATTTGGGATTCTCAAAATAAATCCACTTTTCATCGCCAGTCACAATTCGATGCAAAAAAGACTTACTTTCGTGCCGTTGAAGCAACATTCTACTGATGACTTTTTGGTTTTCCATTTGTCTTTCGTTCAGTTGATGTGGCACCCATTTTCCTTCCTTTAAAATCTTTCCCATTGCTTGTAAACGATCGGAAATTGTTTGCTGAGCAACGTTTAATCTTTCTGCAAGTTGTTTTTGAGTTTGACATGCATCTTCATCCAATAATGCTTGTCATTGTTGTTCTTCAAACTTTTTCTGTTGACCTGGGTGTTCTTTGTCTTTCACGTCGAAATCATCACTTTTAAAGCATTTAAACCAGCGCTCACAAGTATCTTGAGATGGAGCATGTTCACCATAAGCTTCCCAACGTATACAATAACTTTCAGCAGCACTTTTCTTCAAAATAAAGTAATGAATTAAAACTTCCCGCAAATGCTCTTTTTTGGCATAAAATTCAACATTTTTAAGCATAAAAATATCTATGATGTTAACACCTTCAACAAATTTGACGTGAAGTTTTGAAGCTTGTTGTCAATACAACAAAATAGCATACATATCAAATTGCATATAGATCAACCTATGTGTGACTCCGTCTATTGAAAAAAAGCCGCATTATTAACCGGTACACCTGATAGTCAGAGGCACTGACCTCTCTTCCCTTAGATCCGTGGTCGGCAAACCACGGCTCTTTGGCGCCTTGAGTGTGGCTCTTCCACAAAATACCACGGTCTGGGCGAGTCTATGTTGAAGAAGTGGCGTTAGAAGAAGTTTAAGTTTAAAAAATGTGGCTCTCCAAAGAAATTTCAATCATTGTGTTGTTGATATTTGGCTCTGTTGACTAATGAGTTTGCTGACCACTGCCTTAGATTATCAAATTACAAAATGACAGTAGCCAACACAGCCAACACATCTGGTAGGAAAGAATCAAAATCATGCCTATTTTTCTTGTGAGATCGGCGAAAATATCTATTTTTTGGTGTGCCGCAGAATTTTAGTAGTCAGTTTACGTGTGACATGAGATGAAAAAGGTTAGAATGGCTCCTCTGTGTGGTTGCCAAGGATGTTTAAAAAGTCTCTAGAACAGGAGTTTGTTTGTTTGCTTTTTACCTTGGGGGAGTCTCTGAGAATTCGAGGGGATCTGTCCATGTAGATGGAAAAAATGGCATCTCTGGTTCGCCGACTTTGTAACTGAAACTCCACGTTCCCTTTAGTTACCAATGTGAGCAACAAACCACCGTGGTGTTAGCAGAGCTGTGGCTGTGTCACCAATAGAAATCAGCTATTTCTGCCCCGACCGGTGTGGCTCAGTGGCTAGAGCATCGGCCTGCAGACTGAAAGGTCCCAGGTTCGATTCCGGTCAAGGGCATGTACCTGGGTTGCAGGCACATCCCCAGTGGGAGGTGTGCAGGAGGCAGCTGATCGATGTTTCTCTCCCATCAATGTTTCTGACTCTCTATCCCTATCCCTTCCTCTCTGTAAAAAGTCAATAAAATACATTTAAAAAAAAAAAAAACAAATCAGCTATTTCCCTCTCACATTACCCTTGATACAGATGTCTCAGCATACCGCTCACACAGATCCTACTTCAGAATTATGGAGGGGATCCTCCCTGCTTCTCGGTCTCATTTTTAGTGTGTGATCCAGAGAATCATTGATCGGCTGCCTCCTGCACATCCCACACTGGGGATCAAGCCTGAAATCCAGGCATGTGCCCTGACCGGGAATCAAACCAGCAACTTCTTGGTTCATAGGTCCACACCCAACCACTGAGCCACACCAGCCGGGCCCTCCTGCTATTCTTTAGGCAGGTCCTGTTGCCCAGGGCTCCTCTGCCTACACTCTCCTTTTATTTCTGGAACCAGGGATGCAAACAACCAGACATCCACCTGAGACAGACTCCCCAGTAAATAGTAGGCACCTCCTTCATTTACTCTCTATTGAATGAATGAATGGAGGGATGAATGAATGAGGTGCAGCAGTTCCTACCCACAGTGCTCCCATACCACAATAAGGGTCAGCCACAGCTCGACTGTTGTCGTGGGGGAGGTACTGTCCCTTGCAGTGTCGAGCAGACGGCTGACTCCAGGAGCGAGAGCAGCAGGGGGCATGTACAATAGGTCATATCCCATATCCCAGGCCTCTTTCATTTGTGTCCGCCATCCTGCTCCCGTGGCGTGTACGTGCCATCGACCTTGAGTAACTGAACTGTGGAAGATAAAACAACGAACTCCTAATAAAAAGTTCTTTCCACCCAAACTTGGAGCACACATTGTGACCTCTGTTCTTGGGGTCGAATGAGGCAGCATTGCCGACGCCTGGTGTCTGAAGAGGCCTCAGGCGGGTCTGTACAAAGGGAAGCAGAGGATCCTCCGCTGTAAACATACCTTTGGTCTTCGGAAGGGTGTTGTCCTTCTGTCAGGGGGTTTTGCCATAAACCGCTATTCTTGGACTGACAGGAAATTTTCCTTGTAGCGCGATTGTACACTCTCCCAGATTATCGGGGTAGCATGCAACACCCCACAACCTCAGAGACTCGCCAAGATCCAAGGCAGAGCGGCCCGCGGAGTCTTTCCACTCCCCACGCACCAGAGCCATCGTGGGGCGACCAGAAATCCCCCTCATGACAACGAGAAAGTGTACCTTCCTGATGGCCAGACTGCGCCGTGAAGATGGATACGCGTTCCCCATTCGTGCGTAGATATTCCTGCTGTTTTCCCGACGGCAGTAAAATTCAGATTGTCTCCATATGATTCACACATTGGCCAACTGAGGTTTGGAGCTGTTTAGTCAATATTAACTGCGATGGTGTTTAACTGATTTTCTGTTCCCAATGACAGCCAGAACGGTCAAATAAACCCAGAAATATTTATTAGGGCGGCTTCTGGATATATAGACTGTGGTTCATTACAGAGATTCAATAACCTCACTGAAGGAGAAGATTTTTTTCCCATCTGCGTAAACCCTCAGTAGCTGGCCTAGGGCAGGTGCATTTAAACTGTTTTGGTGGGGTGTACTTAAAAACAGAATAACTTAGTGCAGTGGTCGGCAAACCGCGGCTCGCGAGCCACATGCGGCTCTTTGGCCCCTTGAGTGTGGCTCTTCCACAAAAGACCACGGCCTGGGCGAGTCTATTTTGAAGAAGTGGCGTTAGAAGAAGTTTAAGTTTAAAAAAATGTGGCTCTCCAAAGAAATTTCAATCGTTGTGCTGTTGACATTTGTCTCTGTTGACGAATGAGTTTGCCGACCACTATACTAAGTGGATTTGAAAGTAAGGATCTGTAATAGTTTTTTTTAAAGTATATTTTTATTTATTTCAGAGAGGAAGAGAGAGAGAGAGAGAGAGAGAGAGAGAAACATCAATGATGAGAGAGAATCATTGCATGCTCACACTAGGGATCGAGCCCAAAACCGGGGCATGTACCTTGACCAGGGATCGAACTATGACCTGCTGGTCCATATGGTGATACTCATAGGTCGAGGAGCCACGCCGGCCTGGCTGTAATTGTTTAAATATAACAGCGTCACAGATAATGCTGACAAATTGGCCATCAGAACTTTCGCTTTATTTTGTCAGAAATGTGACTTCTATATAATCAACAGACACTTAGGAAGTATTTCCAATATGCCAACCATTGGAGATATAAAAAAAAAGTCTAGCCCTGACCGGTTTGGCTCAGTGGATGGAGCTTCGGCCTGCGGACTGAAGGGTCCCAGGTTCGATTCCGGTCAAGGGCATGTACCTTGGTTGTGGGCACATCCCCAGTAGGGGGTGTGCAGGAGGCGGCTGATGGATGTTTCTCTCTCATCGATGTTTCTAACTCTCTCTCCCTCTCCCTTCCTCTCTGTAAAAAATCAATAAAATAAAAAAAATTATTATTTTTAAAAAAGTCTAAGCTTTGACCCTGTCTTCCCGCAGCGAGCTCCCAGCCCACGAGGAGAAGCAGGCGGTAAACAAGGGGCAAGCCTTCCCCAGCAAGGGGTACCCCTGCCCAGGACCTGGTGGGAACAGGGCGGCCCTGGCCACGCGGACCGCTGGTTCTGCTTAGGAGGGGGGGTAGGCACACGTTGTCCTGGGAGAGACGCCGTGCTCGCTCTGCTCGGCAGTTTACAGCTTTCGCACATCATCTGCTTCGCGTTTCCTTTTCTTTGTTTTTCCGGTTGTCCTTGTGACAGTACAATAGGTCAGCCATGTAACTTTTTCCTAGTTCCTGGCCGTCTGAATAAATGCATACGGTTTGTGGCATCTAAAGTATCCAGCCTGTCCTAGCCGGTGTGGCTCAGTGGATAGAGCCTCGGCCTACGGACTGAAGGGTCCCAGGTTCGATTCCCGGTCAGGGCACATGTCCGGGTTGCGGGCTTGACCCCCAGTTGGGGGCATGCAGGAGGCAGCCGACCCATGATTCTCTCTCATCATTGATCTCTCTCTCTCTCTCTCTCTCTCTCTCTCTCTCTCTCTCCCCCCTCCCCCCCTCCCTTCTTCTCTGAAATCAATAAAAATACATTTCAGAAAAATAACGAAAGTATCCCAGCCTGAGGCTCAGGCGTCTCTGTTGGCTCGCTGCCCTCCGCGGCTCTGGCTTCTGGTTTTGCTGCTCACCAGAGACAGTGGTCTCATTCCTGGCCGGTTCCGAAAGGACCGTAACCGTAACCATAAAAAGGGATTCCCGGAACCCCGCCAGGCACAGCCAGGTGCAGCTCTTTGAAGAGCAGGGCCTGCAGGAGGCGAAGGGCCCGGCGGAGCAGTAACGCTCCTTGCTTCTTGTTTCATATCTGCCGCCGGCCCTCTGTTCGTAGTTCAGGTCTTGATTTCCTTGTGCGCTGGCCAGCATGCAGGATGCAGGAGGGAGTAGCCAAGGACAGGTGTGTTTCCTTTCTTTTTCTGCTCCCCGAGGTAGGCACAAGGAGATAACCAAATATTTGTTCTTCTATCCGAGCATAAGTGTGGGTACATCTATGCGACCACAGGCAGCTAGACTGGAATACCTACACGGAGTGGCCAGATGATGATGACCTCTGAACGCATAATCATCTGGCCACTCAGTGCATATCCTATATCATAAAAGGCTAATATGCAAATTGTCCCCTCGACCAGGAGTTCGACCAGCAGGCAGGCCGGCCAACCGCCCATGTCCCCTCCCCCTGGCCAGGCTGGCCGGACCCCACCCATGCACGAATTCATGCACCAGGCCTCTAATATACACACACACACACACACACACACACACACACACACACACACAAAATGAGTGGCCAGATTATTATGTGTTCAGAGATCATAATGATCTGGCCGCTCAGTATATTTTCTAACAGAGGCTTACCTGGAGTGTAAACTGCTCTCCTCAGCTGAGAGGACATTAAAACTAGATTTGGGCCCGGCCGGCGTGGCTCAGTGGTTGAGTGTCGACCAATGAACTAGGAGGTCACAGTTCGATTCCCGGTCAGGGCATATGCCTGGGTTGCAGGCTCGATCCCCAGTGTGGGGCGTGCAGGAGGCAGCCGATCCATGATTCTCCCTCATCATTGATGTCTCTCTCTCTCTCTCTCCCTCTCCCTTCCTCTCTGAAATCAATAAAAAAATATATTTTTTTAAAGAATGAACTGTGTGTTATAGTCCTAATTGTGTTTTACTCTCAAAATAATGTGTTAATAAGTATACTTTTATTCACTTTCCAGGTGAAATGTAATTTTAGAAGTAGTCTCAAATCAAACCCACCTATCTTATACCCTGAGTCTTTGGTTCGATGTATGTTTGGTTCCAAAGCCAGCAGTATCTCTCAGCTGTAGCCTCGGCCTTTATAATAATTCCCCTTTTAGCCTCAAGCAGGGACCCCAATCACAGATGTTTATATCCTTAGAACAAGACTGTAAAACTTTATAGCCAATTGTAGAACCACAGTCTGGGAAAGCTTTTCAAGCATTTTAAATATGAACTTGAGCACACGGTAGACTTAAGAGCCATTTATTTTCTATCAAAAGCATCATAAACAGCTCGGGACCTCGTAGTAAATCAGGAAGCCAGATGGCCAGGGAAGGTCCTGGCCTACGAGCCTGGCTGTGGGGCCGTTCCCAAAGCTTCTGCCTGACCGCCCAGAGCCCCTTCCGCTTCAAAACCCTCCCTCTCTTCTCAGCAGGTCACGCCTTAGGCCCAGGTCTCGGGCAGCTCCATCCGCAGGCCATCTGGGAGAGAGCGGTGCATTTCCAGATCACTAGGAAAATCACCACGCCTCGCCCTTAGCTGAAGTAATGGCCAGACAATGCTGGAGGTGGGAGAGGTGGGGACGCAGGAGCGAATGTCCCGAGAGGAAATCCCACCGGGAAGCAACGCACCTCCTGATGCTGGTCCGTCAGGAAGGCCAAAGCTGTCAGACGCTCTGCAACCTTGAACCTGTTGTCCCCAAGTCCTCGGTACAAACCTCCACAATCAGATGTTGAATGAATTTAAATAAAATAGATTTTTATTGATCTCAGAGAGGAAGGGAGAGAGGGAGAGAGAGATAGAAACATCAATGATGGGAGAGAATCATGGATCAGCTGCCTCCTGCACGCCCCACACTGGGGATGGAGCCCGAAACCACATGCCCCGACTGACCTGGAATCGAACCTTGACCTCCTGGCTCAACCACTGAGCCATGCCGGCCGGGCTGTGAATTCTATACCACAATGAAGAGTATCCAATAACAAAGGAAAGTAGCTTCAGATAAGTATTCTTAAAACTCTGATGTAATTATGACACATTCCTGCTCACAGGTCCTCTGTCCACCCAATAAAATGAACACTTTCCAGGGGTCGAGGGAGGGTGCTCGCTCGTGTAACTGGAAACACATCTGTTCTGTCTCCCACCACGTGTTCTGGGAGCCAGTTACCCCTCGCCACGCGACTTTCCCTGAACACGGATTGCATTTTCCTTTGCTCTGCTGCTCCTTCCTCCTTCCCGGACTCCCACCCCCGACATCCGCCTGTTGAAATCCTACCCATCCTTCCAGACCCAGCTCACAGGCCACCTGTTCCATCCAACCTTCCCTCCGCCCTCTGCCAGAACTCATCTTTCCTTCCTCTGTCCTCCCAAAGGACTTTCCACCTCCCTGAGAGCCCTTACCACACCCGGCCTTGGCTATAGCCCTTTGTGCACATCGCCCTTCCCCATAGTCCAACCGACTACATACAGTTCAGCTAAAGGGCTTTTTGAGCCTTTATAGTGTCGAGTAGAGACAGTTTACCCTTAGGTGACAAAGAAAGTGGAAGAGCTGGGCCGGCGTGGCTCAATGGTTGAGTGTCATCCCAGGCACCGAGAGGTCGCTGGTTCGATTCCCGGTGTGCACACATGCCCGGGTTGCGGGCTCCATCCCCAGTGTGGGGCGTGCAGGAGGCAGCCGATCCACGATTCTCTCTCATCATGGATATTCCTTTCTCTCTCTCTCTCTCTCTCTCTCTCTCTCTCTCTCTCTCTCTCTCTCTCTCTCTCTCTCTCTCTCTCTCTCTCTCTCAGGAACCAAGAGGTTGCTAGTTCAATTCTGTCAGGGCACATGCCCTGGTGGTGGGCCCCATCCCCAGCAGGGGCCATGCAGGAGGCAGCATGTCGATGACATTCCGTGTGCCCTGACTGGGAATGGGACCAGCGACCTCTTGGTGCCTGGGACAACACTCAACCCACTGAGCCACACCACCTGGGCGGTTCATGTGTTTGTCCTTCTTCCCAGGCCCACCTTCTTCCTTACACATGGGCCGTCAGGCACGGGACCGTCTCTGCTAATAAGCATAGACCTGGACACGTTGCTGCACTTGGAGAATTCACTGAATAAAGGAAGGGCTTGTTTCAGAGGGAGAACTAGGCTTTAGGTCAGCCACGGGGAAGACCAAAGAAGTTTCTGTTCTTCACAGAGGTGTTGGGATCCATTTCTGTCTTTGTTTTTATTTTTTTTAAATATATTTTATTGATTTCAGAGAGGAAGGGAGAGGGAGAGAGAGATAGAACCATCAATGATGAGAGAGAATCATGGATCGGCTGTCTCCTGCACGCCCCCTATTGGGGATCGAGCCCACAACCCGGGCATGTGCCCTTGACCAGAATTGAACGCGGGACCCTTGAGTCCGCAGGCCGACACTCTATCCACTGAGCCAAACCAGGCAGGGCCATTTCTGTTCAGCAGTGCTCAGGAGAAAGTCAAATTAGATTAACTGCCTAAAACAAAAATGGACTTGGACTCTTGCTAGCGATGGATTTCTAATCCAGAGAGCTCCGTGAGTATTAATAGCACCCTAGTTCTTGGCAGATGGTCATCAGTCGTGAGCAAGGCGCCCTGGTCCTGAGAGGGTTGAGCTCTGCCACGGGGTGGTAACCTCTGTCTGGATGCTATGCTGAGGCGGGCAGAACCCCCTTCAATCTGCTCATGGCGTGTAACCGTGTCCGGGGTAAGTCAGAGCGTAGGCATTCCTCTGCTTACTGTGTGCGGTTTCTGTTTTGTTTGTCTGTTTCTTTGTTTTTAATGTGCCTTCTGAATTAAACATAGTACAACTCTTTACAAACTTATTTTTAGGGCCCACTTGGGAAAATGGTTCTGAGAAAGAGCTCATTCGCTGCAAATGCTTTTCAAATTCAATTTGCGGAGGGGACATTGGTGAATAAAATAGGTTAATCAACATAGGTTTCAAGTCTGCAGTTGTAAGATCCATCATCTGTATATTGCATGGTGCGTGTATCGCCCAAGTCACTGTGCATTTGACCCCTTTGACCCTTGACTACCCTTCTGTCCGCCTTCCCTCTGCTGACCACCATACTGTTGTCTGTGTCTGGGAGTTTCTGTTTGTATATATATATATATATATATATATATATATATATATATATATATATATATAGCTATGTTTGCATATATATATTATTGATTTTGTACAGAGAGGAAGGGAGAGGGCTAGAGAGCTAGAAACATCGATGAGAGAGAAACATCGATCAGCTGCCTCCTGCACACCCCCTACTGGGGATGTGCCCACAACCAAGGTACATGCCCTTGACCGGAATCGAACCCGGGATCCTTCAATCTGCAGGACGACACTCTATCCACTGAGCCAAACCGGTCAGGACCTGTTTGTTTTTCTTGTGTGTTCATTGGTTGCTTTCAGTTTTCTATCCGACCTCTGCATTTCTTTGTTAAAAGTACAAGCTCCCTCCCCCCTAGTACTCATAGGTCATTGTTCTTCAAACCAAGGACCGGCCTTATTCGTGGGCCTTATCCATGTATCCATTGTACACGTTTGAGGGGTCCCTCACCAGCTGGGAAATGTCACATCTTTTTCTTTAATCCCTAAACTCCAGTCTCTGTTAAGTACATTTCCCTAAGATTTCAACTCTTTGCTCACAGCTGAGTTGCAGATGACAGCGTAGTTAAGGGCAAAAAACTGCATGGCATGACGCTGAGGGTGAGCGCCTCCTTAAACTTGGCACCCGGGTAACATACCTGCCTCACCCCAGTCCCGATAAAATATTATCAAGTCATATTTTCAAAAAGGAAACTATTACTTGATCATGGATATGAAGAGAAAAGCTTGTGAAAATTCAAACCATTTTTATTCTCAATAGCTCAGAACAGAAATGTAACCAAATCGTAATTCATCTATTCATGTTCCATTCTTGTCTACATATCACTGTGAAATATTTTAACATGAACGTTTTAAAAATATATTTTTATTAATTTCCGAGTGGGTGGGAGAGGGAGAGAGAGAAACATCAATGATGAGGGAGAATCATTGATTGGCTGCCTCCTGCACGCCCCACACCGGGGATCGAGCCCCCAACCCAGGCATGTGCCCTGACCAAGAATCGACCCGTGACCTCCTAATTCTTAGGTCGATGCTCAACCATTGAGCCACACTGTCCTGGCCCTAAGCCCAAATGATATGCCATCATGCCCTGTGACAAGCCTTGCCTGCTGACCCATGTGAAGTGATTTGAAACTCCCTTAGCATTTCCTTCACGCACATGATCTTCACATTATAGTTACTCATGTGGATGCCAACCCCACTTCCTGACACTCTGATTTCTTTGCGGGAAGAAGCCATGTATTAGCTGTGTTTGCATTCTCATAAGTCCTGTCCCAGGGTCTTGTACATGAAAAGGAGAAAAGCTGTTCAACCGTCTGAGTTTACAACATGCTTTCCCTCACATCGCATTGCATTCTCACGGATGCCCTGCGAAGTGGGTGTAATTCTGACTCCCTTGTCATACACAAAGAACTTGAGCGTGAGACTGAGGAAGTGTTTTTGCTTAATGTCACTCAGGGTCTCCTGACTCCAAATCTGTACTCCTTCCGATGGACAGCTATCTTTGAAATTTTTTGTTCGAATTAATAAACAAATGGAAAAATGAATTAATCCATTCCCAAAGGTCATCAGAGACCCTACTGCCAAGTTGACATTTCTAGCCTACCATTGCTTCTCCACTACTTTCTAGACTTCTCTACAGATCTCTGAGCTTCCCCCACAGACAGCGGTGGTGACAGGGAGATTGAGTATGGGATTGCCACTGTCATGTGGAATCTCACGGCTGTGGCCGGGACGACTCATCTCCCCGCCCCTGAAAGTTTAAGAGGAACATCCTGACAGTAAGTGTCTGACAGGAAAGGAGAAGAATCTTCTAGTCTTGAAAGTGCCAAATAGCAGACAAATTCCTACCTGACTGGAAAAATGTCCTCTCCCAATCCCAACCCCTCTCATGGGACTAAGTATGTTATTTTTTATGGTCTGGGCAACATCGCCCCAATCATCAATTGCCTATCATCCCATTCAAATCATTTCAGTTGGGTATTTCAACTGAGGACTGTAATCTAGAGGTGTGTCTAGGACCCTCAAATGACATACACCAACCCCCACTTTGAGCTTTAAAAATGCAGGTGCCCTGACCTGGGGCTGCTGGTTCTAGGCTCTATAGAAGAGTCTTGAAATCAGCATTTTAAATAACTTCACAGCCCTCACCGGTTTGGCTCAGTGGATAGAGTGTCGGCCTGCAGACTGAAGGGTCCCAGGTTCGATTCCGGTCAAGGGCATGTACCTTGGTTGCGGGCACATCCCCAGTGGGGGGTGTGCAGGAGGCAGCAGATCGATGTTTCTCTCTCATCCATGTTTCTAACTCTCTATCCTTCTCCCTTCCTCTCTATAAAAAAAATCAATAAAATACATTTTAAAATAAATAATAAGTTCACAGGTGATGCTAATGAAAATGATTACTAGATCACAATTTGAACAAAGAAGAGACAGAATGTGCCCCTGTGAGTCTAGCCTGCGGACTATGTGTGTGCTGCTTTCATAAATGATCATCTCGTTAACGCTCATAAACAGCCTTCAAGTTTGCCACGCGTTTGGCTGGAGCCCATAAGATTTTATGGTGTCGCATCTGTTAGGAATTCCAGTTTCATTTATTTTATCATCAGGGAAATTGAGGTTTGGATGGAGGCAGGTTGGGAACAAATCAAGACAAAATAATTGAGTGGGAAATGATGTATTAATCAGACGCCTGTTCAAAAGGCCTCTATAAGGCGGGACCGTGGCGTAGCAAGGCCTTTTATACCCATGTTCTAGGTGAGCAAACTAAGGGAAGAGAATTTCCTTGCTGAAGGCATGGAGTGAAGAGGCCTTAAAGAAAAGAATAAGCCCATTTCCTCCACCCTCCCACCCCCCAAGTCCTCAGGCAACACCCTTAGCTTTCTGCTTTGCATGAATGCTACACAACTAAGAAGATTCATGAATTGCTTTCAAGAAATATTAACCTTGAGTTCTTGAATATTTTTTCTTTAGAAAGTAATTTGTTTACTTGGTTGGATTATTCTAAAAATGTAAATTTGTTCACGTGTATTTAATCGGTGCCTGACTCCTTTTAATTGTGAATTTTCATAAATCTGCCAGTTAAAGTTACAAAATGTTACACCGAAAATACACGTAGGTAACCATAAGTTTATGATGTTCAAGTGCTAATATTGTTAAGTAGGCAATTTAATAGTTTGTGAATTGATCAGACTTGACATTAAGACTAATATTCCACCATGGCTGGTTTGGCTCAGTGGATAGAGCATTGGCCTTCGGACTGAAGGGCCTGGGGTTTGATTCTGGTCAAGGGCACATGCCCAGGTTGCAGCCTCGATTCCCAGTAGGGGGTGTGCAGGAGGCAGCCGATCCATGATTCTCTCTCATCATTGGTGTTTCTATCTCTCTCTCCCTCTCCCTTCCTCTCTGAAATCAATAAAAATGTATTTAAAAAGGAAGACTAATATTCCAAACTGTAATTTCTCAAAGAAATACGTTTCATGGTGCTTTGGTTTTCAAATTAGGACCAAAAGCCTCTTCAAGAAACACTTGTGAAATAGTAGGCCCACTCCCATCATCTCTTGTATAGATGCATAGAAACTTCACTTTTTAATGCACTGTCCAAATGGCAAGATCTGAAATTGAAAAGAAAAGAAAAAATATAAAAGGCTTCAGTCCTCAAGGAAAGCACGACATACTTGAGTGTGTCATTGCTGGAGAAAGTGATGTTTACAGTCAAGAAGAGGAATCTAAATTAGGAACACACTGAGATTCCCTTTTTTCCCATTTTTTTTTCCCTATATGACACAGGAAACGTGGTTTCAATTTTATAGCGTCTCTTGGTTGAAGTACGTGGCGACAGCATCCCTTTTGGAGCCGACTCGGTTCCATGTTCGCTTTCAGGAATGGAACTGGTCTTTGTTTTGATGTGGACACTGCCAGGCATGTTTTCCAAATGCCATTAGGGGAGAGATCCCGGCTTCGCAGACTCTGGGAAGGAAAACAAGAAAGATCCTTCTCTAAACCAAAGACTGAGTGTAGGTCCTGCTTCAAATACGGAAAAAAAGAATTTATTTGGAAAACGTGTGTAAATGTTTCAAATAGGAATCTTGTTGGTCTACTTATTAGTTAAGTACTCGCCTGAAACTGAGCAAAAAGAATCAAGCAGCACTTCACTAAGAAACATACATCAGCCCGGCCGGCGTGGCTCAGGGGTTGAGCATCGACCTGTGAACCGGGAGGTCACGGTTTGATTCCTGGTCAGGGCACATCATACCTACCGGCCAGTCAACTGGTTGCTTAGCCTTTTATATATATAGACTAGGAGCCCAGCGCGCGATTTGAAATCGCACAGCGCTGCCCACCCTTGAGTCGCCAGTCCGTCCCTGCCTCCCTCTCCGGCTCCTGAAGCAGCCGCAGCCGCTGCTGATCAGGCCCTCCCCCAGGGCAGGCGCGCAGCGGCCTCTGCCGCCTCACCCCCGACACTGCGTGTACAACCTCCTCCTGTCCGGTCGACCCATTATGGTGTCCCGGTTAATTAGCATATTTCTCTATTTTATATATATATATATATATATATATATATATATATATATAGAGAGAGAGAGAGAGAGAGAGAGAGAGAGAGAGAGAGAGATGTGTTTTAAAAATAAAAATACATATATATTTTAAACTAATGTAAAAGTAACTGGCAGAGCTTAACCTTCTGCACTCGGATGTCAAGTGTGACTCGACACAGCATTAAATCCCGAGTAGAATAAAGGAATCGAGAAAAAAGCAAGCGAGTGCAAAGGGTTAATAACCTCAATACATAAAGTTTAAATTTAGAATGTAAACTTATGGAGTCTAATTTAGATCCGATAGAGGTAACTGAAATTTAAAGAACTTGTTATAATGTTTTTATATAGTCGCTCTTGGGTTCAAATATTTGGTTGTTTTTACTCTAAACAAAGAGTTACGTTTAAAAAATTTCCAAAAAATTCTCCTGAATATTGTCATTAGCGTTGTATTCTTTGACTTCTCCTGTTTCTACTACAGCACTAACCAGGTCCACCAGGGATGCTGGGCAGCCTTGGGGACGATGGGCTCACTGTGTGGTTTCGTGGTTTCTTTAAAAAAAAAAAAAAAAAAGTTTTGTGACCAAACCAAACCAAAACTATGATCCTCCAGGGTCTGTGGCTTGCCTTGAAACCTGAACAGGAAATGTGGACTGGACTGGTGAGGCCAGTAACGTGACCAGCTGTCGCAAAGGCAGCACTGAGTCCGCCCAATGAAACCAGGAAGCACAACCAAGAAAGGCCAATTCTGTCATTGTCCCCTGGAAATCCAACTCCTTCACCTGGGGATTCGAATTTCTAGTGAAGCGTTCGTGAATTTGCCGCTGTACATCATGGAGCTTATAGGTGTTCTTGATTGCCTGCATTTTCCAGATAATTCCTTTCTAGAAGGTGTGTGGTGGTTTGCCATAGGAAAAGGTTGAAAGAAATGTTAAAAGATGACTTCCATTGCGAATTACTTAGTGATTTGATTCATCTTTCTTACTTTGAGCAAATACCTTTTTTTCTCTTGGGTTTGGCCACGGATAATGTGCTATGTGATTTTACAGAAAGGCTTTTGCTCTTGCGTCTTTTTCCACCAATATAGCATTGATCACCCAAGTTTTGGTGCTGTTATTGAGTCTCCTTCTGTATAAGCTTTTCTTAAAAAAAAAAAAAAAATTCTCACTGATAGTATTTGCAATGAACCAGGTAGCACTGGGAATGAAACAACACGCTACATTTAAGAAAAGACTTAGCCTTTAGAAAATTCCCCCAAAAAGTCATTGAAAACTAAGTTGCTCTTAAGTAAACCTTAGGATCACATTCACTTCCACTAGGCCCGTGGTCGGCAAACGGCGGCTCGCGAGCCACATGCGGCTCTTTGGCCCCTTGAGTGTGGCTCTTCCACAAAGTACCACGGCCTGGGCGAGTCTATTTTGAAGAAGTGGCGTTAGAAGAAGTTTAAGTTTTAAAAAGTTTGGCTCTCCAAAGAAATTTCCATCGTTGTGCTGTTGATATTTGGCTCTGCTGACTAATGAGTTTGCCCACCACGGCACTAGGCAATCTCCGATTTGTTCCCATTCGAGTAAGACCTTACGGATTTCGTTTTTGTGGGAAAGAGAGGCAAGGGATAGGGTGGGGGTGGAGGGGAGAGAATGAGAATAAACATGGGAGGTTCTAGGTGTTATACTTTGGCCAATGGCTAATTCAAATAGAAGAATAAAGAGGTGATGACTCACGTAAGAGAAACGCTACTTGATTTTACCCATAAAACAAGCTGGGAATCAGTCCCAGTTACGTTACTGCGACAAGGGCCCTTTTCCCCGCGTGTGCCTGGCGGTGTGGTGCCAGTCCGGGTACCAGTCTAGACATGCGAGTAAAACAAATGCTGAGCTCAATGCCTCTGTCCAACTCCCCACTTGAGTCCGCCGCTAGCCTGGAATACTCAGGCCGCTCAGTCAACATTCTTGACCTGATGGTTCCCCATCCAGTCAATCCGCTGAGAAAGCCAGGGCCTTCTCTGTGAGCAGCAAGAATTTTGAGGGATGACTAACTCCCTCGACCCTGGAGGGAAATCGTTTTATTGTTGAACTCCATCTAATCATTAGTTCAGCCATCAAGGCCAGCGGGACAGCAACGGGACCAGATACTGGCCGTGTGTCTCCTTTGTTGACAGGGAGACACGTTGCCAGCTCCTAGGGAAGACTCTGTACTCTGCAAGGTAATTGGAGTGGCCAGTGGTGTGTCTTATTCCGTAGAATGCAAATAAGGGTTAGGGAACTCCCTCCACCTCTTCTCTGTCAAGTAGAATGAACCATAATGAGAGCCGTGAGCTTTCATGAGCATTCCAGGGCTGTATCCCTTTACAGACAGCTAACATGAGGGGCCCACACCCCGCAGATAAACCCGATTCCCTCATTAGCTCCTGCTCGACATTCTGCTACAAAGTACGTGTAGGGCAAAGGATTTGTCTGCACACACCAGCTCACAGACACGTCTTCTGTGTGTGTGTGTGTTTTTTGTTCAGTGTTAAAAAAAAATCCTGCTGGGTTTTCTTTCCTCCTAATAAACCTATTGAAATGTTCCAGCTATAATTAAATCTAGGGAAGACAACAAGAGGAAGGGAGGAATAAGCTCATTTCTCATTAGTTCAGGGTCCATTACAACTTGGATCTGGAGGTGCCAAAATCCTCAAGGGGGGTCCTCAAGGGGCCCTGCGGGCGTAACCAGACTCCCCACTGGAATAAGCCAATTCCGAGTGGCGATGCTGACGTAGGTGGCTGGTCCTGGCAGTCAGAAGGTCTGGGGAGCCAGAGGACAGAGGGCGAACTCAACACTGGCACTTGGCTCCAGTGTTTCCTCAGTGCTCCAACACCACCGATCATTTAAAGCCTTCCATTTGAATTCTGAGACGTGATTGGTGGTGCCGTTTGAGGGCCCACCCCCCCGAGAAGATTATCTCAGGGCAGGAAGGACATGCCGGATAAGAAACTGACCTGATTCTGTCTCTGTAGATTAGTGTGAAGCTGACATTTTAGCTCTGGGAGGACTCTTAGAAATCCAACAGCTCTCCTTGCACAGATGATGAAACTTGCTCGAGTTCACCCAACCAACCAACCTGTTAAAGTAGAACCCAGATACTCACACCACTTTCTCCAGGGTTCTTTCTCGTACTTCATTCTGCCCACGTCTTGGGAATGCTCTGTACTAAGTTGAATAGAGTAAGAATATCACGGAACTTTTTTCACACAACGTAGAAGAAATACACTGAGTGGCCAGAGTATGATGATCTCTGAACGCATAATAATCTGGCCACTCTGTGTGTGTTTATATATATTAGAGGCCCGGTGCATGAATTCGTGCATGGGTGGGGTCTGGCCAGCCTGGCCAGGGGGAGGGGACATGGGTGGTTGGCCGGCCTGCCTGCTGGTCGAACTCCTGGTCAAGGGGACAATTTGCATATTAGCCTTTTATTATGTAGGCTATGCACTGAGTGGCCATATTATTATGTGTTCAGAGATCATCATAATCTGGCCACTCAGTGTATTTGCATAAATTTTAGATAAAAAGAATCTGAATATTTCTGTTATAGGCATACTGGTTCTATATTAAAAATCACCCTTATTCATTCTAAAAGGTTCCAAAAGTTGACATGTGATGTGGTTCAAATTGGTATTATGTCGGTGTTTAACCTCGATATGACAATTCTCTCCTGCCTAAATCACAGGCACTTCTTCCTTTCAATCTGGATGTCTCTCTAGCTCTCTTTTAATTAGTGTCAACATGGCATATCCTTTTTCATCTGTTTACTTTTAACCTATTTATGTCTTTACTAGGGGCCCAGTGCACAAAATTCATGCACTGGGGAAGGGGGAGGGGAGGGTCCCTCAGCCCGACCTGCACCTTCTCACAGTCCAGGACCCCTCGCTCCTTACCACCCACCTGGTTGCTGCCCCTTAGCGCTGCCACAGAGTTAGGAGAGGCTTCCGCCACCACCCTTGCACTCCCATCGCTGCTGCACTTACCAGCCATGAGCCCGGCTTCTGGTTGAGCGGTGCTCCCCGGTGGGAGCGCACTGACCACCAGGGGGCAGCTCCTGCATTGAGCGTCTGCCCACTGATGGTCAGTGCGCGTCATAGCGACTGGGCAACCAGTTGTTCGATAGTTCTGCCTTTCGGTCGATTTGCATATTAGGCTTTTATTATATAGGATATTTAAAGTTTTCCTTATTGTGGACAGCACATAGCTGGGTTTTCATCCAGTCTGGCAATATATTTCTTTGAATGCATTGTTTAAATCATTTACATAAAATTCAATTATTGATATGTTGATGGTTAGTTTAAGCCCATCATCTCACAATGTGTTTTGTATTTACCGTCTCTTCTGTATTCCCCGTTACTCCATTTCCTGCCTTCTTTGGGATTGACAGTTTTTTATGAATTCATTTGATCTCATTTGTTGGCTTATAGCTGTACTTCTTTGTTGTTGTATACGTTTTTAACTTATCACAGTCCTCCCTCAAGTGATAGTATGCAACTATACTTTCATTTCCCCCCCTTCTGGTCTGTGTGCTATTACTGTTATATATTGTACTTACACATATGCTAGTATATGTAATACACCACACACACATTATTTTTTGTTTAAACAGTCACTTATCCCTCAATGTGATTCAAACAATAAGAAGAAAGTCACACGTTTACTCATTTCATTCCCCTTTATGGTGCTCTGCATTTCTTTATAGATGCATAGTTCCATCTCAGTGTCATTTCCCTTCTTGAAAATTCTTAATTTTCCTTAACATTTCCTCGAGTGTGGGGCTGTGGTGATGAATTCTTTCAGCTGTACCTTTGTATATCTATAAATGTATTTTGTTTTAATCATGAAAGACCATTCTTCTGGGTATAGACGTCTAAGTTGATGACTTTTTCTTCTCTCAGTTCTTTAAAGATGTCTTGCCATTTGCATTCTTTCCAAAGAGAAATCTGCTCTCATCCTGTATTTCTCTGTTACTTTTATCATTGGTGTCAGTTCTTAGTTGGCTTCCATTGATTGCTTTTTCTCTTTGCTGTGGTTTATATGTTCCTATTCCTTTGCATGCCTAGTAATCTTTGATTGGCTGCCAGACTGTGAATATGACTTTCTTGGGCACTGGGTAATCCTGTAAGCCTCTAAAAATTCTTGAGATTTGTTCTGGGAAGCAGTTAAGTTACAGGGGAGCAGTTGGATCCTTTTGGATCTCTAATCTCTTTAGATCATTCTTTTCCTGGCCCTGAGTAGTTCCTGCAAATGGATTATCTGATCGGTGTTCATCTGAACTCTAGAAGTAGACCCTGTAAAGCCATCTGTAGCTCTCTCTCTCTCTTTTCTTCTTAATATATTTTCATTGATTTCAGAGAGGACGGGAGAGAGAGAGAGAGATAGAAACATCAATGATGAGAGAGAATCATGGATTAGCTGCTTCCTGCACGTCCCCTACTGTAGATCGGGCCCACAACCTGGACATGTGCCCCCAACCTGAGCCAAACCTGGGACCCTTCAGTCCGTAGGCTGATGCTCTATCCACTGAACCACACCAGCCAGGGCTGGAGCTCTCTTTCTGTGCTGCTCTCGCCTCTTGTAGACTCTGTTTTGGAAACTCCAGGTGCCTTGATCTCCCCAGACTCTCCGCTTTCTTTCCTCAACTCAGAGAGCCCATTGGCCTCTACCCGTGTTCCCTCTCGCTGTAGTGCAACCCGGAAACTCTCTCAAAGCAGCAAACCCGAGCAACCATAGGTTCCCACTGTTTGTTTTCCACATCTCAGTGAGCACTCTCTTTTGTTTCCTTGTGTTCAGTGTCTTGAAAACCATGTCAAATATTTTTGGTTTGGTTTTGGCTTTAGTTTTGGTGTTGGTGTAGGTTCAGGGTTTGGTTTGGGCTTCAGGCAGGAGTATTCATTTGGTCCCTTCCCCCACCCCTCACCCCCTCCTCCGTCTTGGCCAGAAGCAGACGTCCTCAATTTAATTTGTAATTTAATATTTAATTTAATATTTTCTTTTGAAAGATGTTATGTATTTATATGTCTCCATTTCTTGAACATGGGTTAAAGCTTAATGCTAAAATAGCAAGGGAAAAAAATGGCCCCTGGTTTCAAAGAAGAACTAAAAAACTCAAAGAGATTATGCAAACTACTGCAAAAAAATAAATAAAATTCACGTGAGCCCACAGAAGTCTCTTCTATTAGTTAAGAATAGTCATAACAGCCTTAACCGGTGTGGCTCAGTGGATAGAGCATCGGCCTGCAGACTGAAGGGTCCCAGATTCGATTCCGGTCAAGGGCATGTACCTTGGTTGCAGGCACATCCCCAGTAGGGGGCATGCAGGAGGCAGCTGATTGATGTTTCTAACTCTCTATCCCTCTCCCTTCCTCTCTGAAATCAATAAAAATACATTAAAAATAAATAAATAAAAGGAATGGATAAATAAATAAAATTGTCACACCTCCACCTCTAAAGTTTAAAGGACGCTGGGAACAGTCTGCCTGTGTCTTTTATTTAACCAGGAACATAAAGAGGAAAGAAGGTGAAAGGGAACACATGGGTGAGAGTTGGGGAGGTAGGCTACACGAGAAACATCTAGACAAATGGTTTACACAACGACCTGGGATTTCAGGGCTACCTGGTCACGCCAGCTCCATCCACAAACTCACAGTCACCAAGCCCCTGGGCTGTTGCTATGGCAACTGCCCAAGCTTCACATGGGTCCCCTTGACTAACATCTGTCCTGGGAATCTCAGACAAAAGGCAGCAATCCTATCCGGTACTTGGATTAATAGCGGGGCACAGGGCATTTCCCATCCTCAGCTATTCTGCTCTTGTCTACATCACTTGGTGATGCCATTATGTTACAGAATATGTGCATCCAGCAATTTTTGCTAACCTGCTTCTTACTCGTTAATAGATAGCATCCTTATGTCAAGTCCTTCCACCATGAATTTAGCTCAAGGAGCACTGGGCTCTTCAGCCACAAGTCTTTGCATTTTTTAGCACATTGCAATGGGTTTTAAAAGGTCGATGTGTCTCTCTCACATCAATGTTTCTCTCTCTCCCTCTCTCTCTCTCTCTCTCTCTCTCTCTCTCTCTCTCTCCCTCCCTCCCTCCCTCCCTCCCTCCCTTCCTCCTCCCTCCAGTCTCTCTAAAAATCAATAGAAAAAATATCCTCACTCCTTGGGTGAGGACGGAAAAAAAAAATAGTAACACAAACAAACACCAAGAGACAGATAAAAGGAACTCGGGGGCATATCCAGTTTGGTGGGTCCTAAAACCTTAACTTGGGGAACTAATTAAGATGTTCAATTTTTTAGCACACCGCAATGAGTTTCTAAAGAGATGTAAATGGCCGAAACCGGTTTGGCTCAGTGGATAGAGCGTCTGCCTGCGGACTGAAAGGTCCCGGGTTTGATTCCGGGCAAGGGCATGTACCTTGGTTGCGGGCACACCCCCAGTGGGGGTGTGCAGGAGGCAGCTGGTCGATGTTTCTCTCTCATCGATGTTTCTAACTCTCTATCCCTCTCCCTTCCTCTCTGTAAAAAATCAATAAAATATGTTTTTAAAAAAATAAAATAAAGAGATGTAAATGTGTCTGCACGTGCTCACACACACACACACACACACACACACACACACACACACACACACACTATGACCCTAGAGTTCCCCGAATGTCTACATAGTAAATGCTAACGGGAAAGCCCTCCATCCGATATAAATAACTTCCTCTGGAGATATTGGAAGTCCCAGGACCTTCTCCGGTATCTGGTCTCTTGGCGTCTTTCCCACAGGGAAATCGGAAGCTAATGGCATGGATTACACCTCCAGTGAAAGGCGAAACCCCACAGCAAGGCGGCCCCTGGGGATCAGGGTTTGCTTTCTGACACCACCTGTCGGAGTGGGAACCCTGATCCCTGGCGCACACACTGGCCCTGGCCCCGTCCTTTTTCAACTCCAGTCATTTCATGAGGTTGACGAGGTACAAGGGCAGTGGTGAAAGGGCATCCGATGCCACAGCGGTGGGTGTGTGGAGCTGGGGTCATGTAGTACACACACACAAATGGGGCTTTTGGGACCATCCGTTTATGCTTACCATTGTCCTGCATTTTTAAAAAATATATTTTTATTGGTTTCAGAGAAGAAGGGAGAGGGAGGGAGAGATAGAAACATCCATGATGAGAGAGAATCATGCATCGGCTGCCTCCTGCACGCCCCCTACTGGGGATCAAGCCCACAACCAGGGCCTGTATCCTGACCGGGAATCGAACCATGACCTCCTGGTTCACAGGACGACGCTCAACCACTGAGTCACACCAGCTGGGTCTGTAGCCGTTCTCTTTTAAGTGCGGAATTATTTTGTGTGATGGATGAGAAAATCCTCTCTGTATTCAGCAAGCGTCTCAAAGAAATCTTTTATTGGAAACTTTTTATCAGGGCTTAAAAACAACTGAGTTGGAGAAATTTTTCTACTACTACTATTATTATTAAAAGAGCTACTTAATGTGAAATAGTTATTTATGGAACAAAGGTCTTATTCTTTTTGTAACTGCATTCCCCATTCCCATTCCTTCCCCGGCCAATGATGGTGACAAATGTAATGGAAATCAATTGGAAAATTGGAATTGGGCAAATTTTATTTGGCTTTGCTTGTTCAGTCTCACCACATACAATCTTTCAAGTCTTTTAACTCCCTTGCGGGTAATCTTTCTCCCAAATAACAGCCCTTGCTTTCTGCATTCGATGAATCCACAGTGTTTACTGAAGACCCACATTGAGCTTGCACCATATTAAACAGTGTGGTCTGCGAGGAAAATCAACAATGACAGGTTCTATAGTAATCATTGGTTCACAAGCCACACATTGAGTGTGTCTCCTTCTTCTTTGGTCTTACCTTGAAGGAGATGATTTCCATACTCCAAGAACTTCTAGATTTAGGAAAATAAAATTAATACACATGAATCAATTAACAAGCAATTGATGATCACCGATTTATAAAATGTTAAGTCCATGTGACCAAACCCTTCCTAAGTAGTTGGCCAGGGATGGTATATATCACTAAGGGTCAGGTCACCAGAAAATATGTGGTGGAAATGTTTGGATTTTAGCTGGATCTTTAATTTTCAAGCATCAGACATAACTTCAAGGAATGTATTATATAAAGCCACATATGGAAATTGGAATATAATGACAGAGGAAAATGGAGTTCATTAATAAATCATGGCTAAAGTCAGTCTCTCATTATTTGTGATAAGATTTTATTGACTGTACACTATCCTATATAATAAAAGGCTAATATGCAAATAGACCAAACAGGGGAACAACTGGTCGCAATGACACACACTGACCACCAGGGGGCAGACGCTCAAAGCCGGAGCTGGCCCCCTGGTGGTCAGTGCACTCCCACAGCGGGAGAGCTGCTCAGTCAGAAGCCGGGCTCACGGCTGGCGAGCACAGCAGTGCTGGCAGGAGCCTCTCCCACCTCTGAGCAGTGAGGAGTGGGCCTAAGCCGGCAGTCGGACATCCCCTGAGGTGTCCCAGACTGTGAGAGGGCACAGGCCAGGCTGAGGCGACCCCCCCCTCCTCTAGTTAGGATGTGTTCTAACAGAAAGTCAGAAATTGCAAGGAGGTATCACACATTTTTATCATACCTTCGAAAAACAAATCTGACAGGGAAGAACCAAGGGGTATTATGTTGAAAGTGTCTAAACTATCCTGGCAATTAAAATCTATCTACTCTGTGGGAATTAGGAGTTAACTGCAGTTTTTTTGCATCTGTTTTAGATCACATTCTTCTCCAGAGATAGCAGGAGTGAGTAGCTAAGGAATGAAACACTTTCACTATCTTCCCAGTACAAGTTTTTAAAACTCTCAAATCATCGAAAGGCCATTTTACACTTATTTCTTGACCCATTGACAGATTGCCTCTAAATATATATCATCGGCGTCCAAAATATGAGTGACGTCAACATTCAAAAGGTCTGGGAAATGTTCACTGTCTAAATAAACAGCGGCAGGCCCGAGACCTCGCACTGCATTAAACATGAAGTATTAACGGGCTACAGTGTGTGAGCACGCGTCGGGTTGCTAAATGGGAAGTTGTGCCTAATTAAATGTGGAGGCCTGTCAGATTGTGTCAACACCTCTGTGTCATGTTGACTTGGGGAGATTTTTATACATTTGATGGGTTGGCAGATATGTAGTGGGCCCTAATGTGGGCATCAAAGAAAAATCATATTACTTAACTCCTGAGGAGTGGGGGGCAATACCAATTGCATGTGTTATCTGCCTGAGATCTTTAAAAAAAAAACAAAACATATATATATATATATATATATATATATATCTTTTTTTTATCTCAGAGAGGAAGGGAGAGGGAGAGAGAGAGAGAAACATCAATGATGAGAGAGAATCATGGATCAGCTGCCTCCTGCACGCCGCCTACTGGGGATCGAGCCGGCAACCCAGGCCTGTGCCCTTGACTGGAATTGAACCCAAGACCCTTCAGTCCGCAGGCTGACACTCTGTCCACTGAACCGAACCAGCTAGGGCTATGTCAAATATTTTTTATGGAAGATACACTTTGTCCCTAAAACCAGCAAGGGCCCACTGACATTAATTTCACAGAACTCCAAATTAGATCCATCAAGGCCAGTGGTCGGCAAACTCATTGGCCAGCAGAGCCAAATATCAACAGCACAACGATTGACATTTCTTTGGAGAGCCACATTTTTTAAACTCAAACTTCTTCTAACGTCACTTCTTCAACATAGACTCGCCCAGGCCGTGGTATTTTGTGGAAGAGCCACACTCCAGGAGGCCCAAGAGCCGCATGTGGCTCGCGAGCCGCCGTTTGCCGACCACGGATCAAGGGGAACATGATGGAGACAAAAGGCAGCAGTCGAGTAAAACCCATCCCCATATCCAAGGAAACCAGTCAGTCTTTGAACTTGGCAAGTGGGAGAGAAAATGCCAGGGGACTAACCAGGGGAGCGGGGAGTGAGCTACCAGCAGGGACTTAGAACTTGGCTGGAGAGACTGTCCCACAGGAGAAGGGTTCCTAGGACTCCCGGCCAGGACCCGGGTTCCCAAGGCCTTGGCTCGTTGGCCACCGCAGGCGCCGTTCCCGCCCAGGAGGCGCCAGCCTTGCCCCGTGGCCTTTCAAACCCCTGGCCAACCCCTTGGGGGTTCCTGACCTTAGCCTTCAGGCCATACCCTCCGGAAATATCAGCATTCACTCCCATCTCAGGCGTTTAAGATGGGGAAAAGGCAGCCTGCTGTTGTTCGAGCCGATCCCACTCTCTTATCCAAGAAAGGCTTTCAGAACGGGGTCTGGCCTGGATATTCTACACGGAGTGGCCAGATGATGATGACCTCTGAACGCATAATAATCTGGCCACTCAGTGTATATCCTATAGAATAAAAGGCTAATATGCAAATTGTCCCCTCGACCAGGAGTTCGACCAGCAGGCAGGCCGGCCAACCACCCATGTCCCCTCCCCCTGGCCAGGCTGGCCGGACCCCACCCATGCACGAATTCATGCACCGGGCCTCTAATACACACACACACACACACACACACACACACACACACACACACACACACACACACACACACACACACACACACACAGTGGCCAGATTATTATGCGTTCAGAGATCATCATCATCTGGCCACTCGGTGTATTTCTCTCGGTGCTCATCAATCACAAGCATGAGCCACGGGGATGCCAGGGTATCCCCACACGGGATATTCTCTCCATCTGGAAAGACAAACTGGGAAGATGCCCTGAACACAGAGGCACCGAACAGGAGAATTCTCCTTCTTGCTGTTCACGTGGGAGATAAACTGGCCATTGTCCTCCTTAGCGACTGTCTTCTCCTAAGAGGCCCCTTCCTTCCTCAGGTTCCCGTGCACTCAGTGTGTCCTCTGCCGTCCACGGTCGGCGATTCCAGGCCCCCTAACACACAGGCTCCCCGATCAGCTTCCAGCAGCACGGGTTCTGGGAAGCAGCCCGGGGCAGGCCAGATCCCCTGGTTGTGTTTTGTGTCTTCTTAGTTCTCCTCTTGTTTTTCTCTCCTCTTCACTTGGCACCCACGGAAGGCCTCGCGATGCCATGCCCTCCCCCCCCCCCCCCCCCTGTCCCGTCCGTAAAGGGGGCTCTTCGATGCAGTAAGTCAGTCTAGACAAAGAAAATGAACGTCATTAGTCGAAAGCTTGCAAATGGGCTGTGTAGGAGGCTCTGTCATCACCGCCCCTCACCCGGGCTCCTGTGGTTTGGGGTGTGCACAGAGGGCAGTTCTGGGTTTCCTCTCTGCAGAGAGGGATAAAGTCACGCCGGGTTTCAGTGAGAGACATCACTGCAATGTAGGCAGGGGCAGAGAGCAGGCGGGCGGACAGCTCTGCCAGGCTCATGTCACACGACGTGAGATCCCAGCACAGAGCGAGGGATCCCGAGGAACTGCCTCACCACAGCCTTCCTTCTCCACGAGACACCCAAGACTAGCAATTAGGATGCAGACAGAGCCAGTATTTACATTCGGAGAAAACAAAAGAGGAGGAATCGGCAACAGCAGGAGTCCAAAGCCACAAGGCCTCAGATGTGGGCCCGCGGCGTCTCTGTCCGTGTGAAGCAGGAAGACTCGATGCGCTGCCAGTGTTTGCAGTTCAGAGATCCAGATGACCGGGAAATGACAGTCACACCGCCGGGGGAAGGCTCCCCTTCACCCACGTGACACGACGTTCAACAGGACCGGGCAATGGCCCTTGTCCTCCAGCCGCCCTCAAAGCCTCCTCTGAGCACCAAGCCACTTCTCCGCGGCCGCGAGCAAAGGAGTTTTGTGCTCCCAAGAGTGCGAATATATTATGTGGGGGAGGGCTTCCAAAGTCCTAAGAAGTGCTCACGCATATTTTAAAACCAAGTATCAACTCGTAAATCCACTTGGTTAAAGAGCCTGTGTTCTGGATGATCAGAGAAGGAGGTAAAAATCTAAAAACAGAAAACAAAGAGGGCCTAGGTGGGGGGGTGGGGGGATCCAGAAAAGGAAATGGATATTTGGCAAGTCTCTCCTCTAGAAGCAGTAGTAGATCTATTTCTCTTCCCCCTCCCCCCCCACCAAGTCATTTATTTATTTGTTTGTTTGTTTGTTTGTTTTTGTTAATCCTCACCCAAGGATATTTTCCCATTGGTTTTTAGAGGGAGTGGAAAGGAAGGAGGGAGAGAGGGAGAGAAACATCAATGTGAGAGAGACACATCGATTGTTTGCCTCCCACATATGCCCCAACCAGAGCTGAGGATCCAGCCTGCCACGGAGGCACATGCCCTTGACCGGAATCGAACCCAGGACCCTTCCGTGCACGGGCCAACGCTCCAACCACTGAGCCAAACCGGCCAGGGCCTAAGCACTTTTGGAGGGTTCGCCCAGGCGAGCTCAGAGGATGGATCCGGAGAAGAGGTCAAGGTCCTGGTTGACCGGGCACGGACACAGGAGGCGTGTCACCGACAGGAAGGCCCCACGCCAGCCTGGGTCACTGGACTGGGGCGTTTCGTTTTGACCAATTTGGCAGGAAGCAGGGCATTATAAGAAATCCAGAGGGAGTGGGCCTGACCGGTGGGGCTCAGTGGTTGAGCGTTGACCTGGAACCAGGAGGTCGAGGTTTGATTCCTGGTCAGGGCACATGCCCTGATTGCAGGCTCGATCCCCAGTGTGGGGCGTGCAGGGGGCGGCCGACCCATGATTCTCTCTCATCATTGATATTTCTCTCTCTTCCTTTACCTTCCTCTCTGACATCAATAAAAATATATATAGCCGAAACAGGTTTGGCTCAGTGGATGGAGCGTCGGCCTGTGGACTGAAGAGTCCCGGGTTCGATTCCGGTCAAGGGCATGTACCTTGGTTGCGGGCACATCCCCATCCCCGTGGGAGGTGTGCAGGAGGCAGCTGATAGATGTTTCTCTCTCATCGATGTTTCTAACTCTCTATCCCTCTCAATTCCTCTCTGTAAAAAATCAATAAAATATATTAAAAAATATATATATATATATTTTATATATATATTTAAAATATATACATATTTTAAAGAAATCCAGAGGGAGTGGTGAGTGAGGATGGAATGCCTGGGGCCTGGCTAACGCGGAGAGGCAGCTCCGTGCACATGGCTCGGCTTTCATATGGCCAGTGATGCTGACTTCCCCGTCCAAGAGCCTCTATTTCTGAAATTCTATAAGCATGAGGTGGTGTCTCAGCCCCTTTTGATCTCCATCAGCCCCTAATGGACGTCTGCCATGCGCTTGGCATGGGGACTTGGGAAAATGGCTTTGCTGCCAATGATCGGATACTGTTATTTCATTTCTCAAACGCAATATCTAAAAACTATTCGTTCGAGAGATGTTTCAAAGCATTTTTAGTCCGCGTGCCAAGTCTCAGATTCATTTTTGGAGAGACGCATACCCATAGTATTTTACTCGATTTAATGTTGTTTAAAAGGTACTATTGAGTACATGCTGTCTACCAGACTTTATCTTACAAGGCCTTTACATGCCCTTAATACAAATGTGGGGGGTGGGGAAGGGTCATTCCATGCTATCTTAAACCTTTCCCAGGTTACTAAGCCTAAAGAAGGGCACCTATTGTGGGTTCTACTCAGACAGGTGGACACTGTTGGGGGAATAATCCATCAAGGAAAGACTAAGAAGAAGCATTATCGGGAGGATCAAACCTCTGAGAGTCAGACAGACCTTAGCCATTGGGGACAGGCTCCATCTGAACTCCTAAACTTTGTAGGTTAGTAATAAGAATAACTACATTTCAGGTCAGTGTGGCCAGGAAATTTTCTTTTCTAGACAATTCTGCGGCAACTTGATCCTCTCTACACTTATTGGATTTTGAATTCCATTGTCTCAAACACATGCAACCTGTTGAGGTTTCCTGTTCCGTTAGTTTAATAGAGATCACCCTGGCTGGCGTGGCTCAGTGGTTGAGCGTCGACCTAGGAACCAGGAGGTCATGGTTCGATTCCTAGTCAGGGCACATGCCTGGGTTGTGGGCTCCATCCCCAGTGGGTGGCATGGAAGAGGCAGCCGATCCATGATTCTCTCTCATCATGGATGCTTCTGTCTCTCTCTCCCTCTCCCTTCCTCTCTGAAATCGATAAAAAAAAATATTTAAGAAATAAATAGAGCAGAGCTCAGTCTTTTCACTGGGGTGGTGCATCTGCCCATCATCTCAGGACTCAATGTCTGAAGCAAAGTTCTGTGGAGAAACATTCTGGAAGTGACTGCATAAATCGTGGGATTCTACAGAACGTGCAGAATTGATGTCTTTCCATTTTGATAACCGAGTGTACACTCTTTTTGAAGAGGTTCCTGAGCTCTGTTGTTCCCTGTCCCTACCATACTGTCTCCTCATCACCATTCTCCTTAAACTCTCATCCATCTCTGTGTCCTCTCGGACAGCTTCAGAGAACAGAGAAGTGACAAAGCATGAATCCCCTCATCCTTAAAATTCATCTCCCTCCACAACTAACGCTTCTTTCCTCCTTACTTCCCATCTCAGAAATAAGACCTCTTGTTCAGAATTTTGTCCAGCATGTTTTTTCTTTTCTTTCCTCTATTTTCTCACCCTCTATTGCTCTCGATTTTAAATAGATTCACATAGCTTCCGTCTTTAAAAGCATTTTAAATTTATTTTGAGAGAGAGGTGAAGGAAGAGGGGGAGAGAAAGAGAGAGAAGCATTGATGTGAAAGTGAAGCATGGATCGGCTGCCTCCTGCACACCCCTAACTGGGGATCGAGTCCACAGCCCTTGCATGTGCCCTGGCCAGGAATGGAACCAGCAACGTTTTGGTGCACAGGACGACACCCAACCAACTGAGCCACACATGCCAGGGCCAAATAGCTTCCATTTTAAGTTCACCACTTAAAAGAGGTAAATAAAGAAAGGAAGAAGGCAGGAGAGCGATAAGGAGGCTGGCTGTCATTTCTAAGACATGTGCTGACTTCCTGGGGTTGGGGGGAGGGCGGGCATCTGCATTTGTTTTTTTCTCCCACAGCATAACCAAAGCTGCTTCAGCTAAGGCATCTAATTTGTTAGGAACTGGTTGGTCATTTCAATCCCACCTTCTCTTAACGACTGGCTGTGTACTCTGTTTGTCACTCAGATCCTTGGTCCTCTGCTTTTCTTGGATTCTGGGTGACCCTCCTTTCCAACGTCTCTGTATCCTTTGAGGAAATTGTATTTGCTGCTCACCCAAATGTCAGTTTTCTCGAAGGTTCAAGGCTTGCCTCTTTTGAACCCTGCATGACCCCCGGGGGATCTTATCCTCACGCACAGAACTACAGATGGCTTCCAGATCTAGCCCCCGCTGGGACTCCCTCTTCAACTCCAAACCCACGTTTTCAACGTGTTATCTTCCTGATCCTGGGAAACATTACCATCGTCCCGAGTAGACTGAGAATATTGAATTGCTCAGGCACGAGCATCACTTTCTGCCCCCTCTTCATATCAAGGTACCAATTTGTCTTCCCACCCTCACACACGTTCTCTAGGGTCAAAGTCGACTTCACCATGGACCAGTCCAAGGTCAGCACATCCACCTGCGTGCACTTGGCTTCTATGCCCCTTCCTTCCCACTTTAATACAAACTTTGCCCCAGGATTCATTCTATTCTTTTACTTATATGATTTCAGCCTCATGCTTTCTATCAGTTTCTCCCCTCAGCTTAAAAAATATGTATGCCCATATATCCCCTTCAGATAAATGAATGGATAAGTAATGTTAACTCCATTAGGGCTGCCTTCCTTTTAACTACCCTACTTAAGGTATGATTTTATTTTTGCTTTCTCTTCTTTAAAAAATATATATTTTTATTGATTTCAGAAAAGAAGGGAGAGAGAGAGAGAAACACCAATGATGAGAGAGAATCATGGATCAGCTGCCTCCTGCACACCCCACACTGGGGATCAAGCCCGCAATCCGGGCATGTGCCCTGACTGGGAATCAAACCGTGACCTCCTGGTTTCTAGGTCGACACTCAACCACTGAGCCACACCAGCCGGACATCAAATTTTTAATTTGATTCCCAGTTAGTTTGAGGCATTCCAGTAGGGTAAGGCAAAGAGAGAAACTCTCCATAGATAGAGATGGACATAGCTGAGAGAACATGAAAGAAAATACCAGTTTGTACCAGAAAGGGGAAAAAATACTGTAGGGCCGAGAAGATTTCTTCTTCTTACCGGGAATCCAAAAGGGAGCTTCTAAATGAGTCTTCCTTGGTTAAGGGAGTTTCCTTATTTCATGAACTTCTTGGTAATAAGTTCAATTATCCCAATTATTTGTCGCCAAATCCAAATGAAGACTTAATAGGATGAAATAAAGGCCTTAACCACACAGGCTCCTAGATGTCTGTCATCATTTCAAAGGACTGTCTGGGTTTGCTCTGAAACTTCTTTAAAAGAGCAAAAGTTAGCTCTAGAAAGCATTGCGTTGATTCTTTCGGTTCATTTGTTCATTGCTGTTCACAGTGTTTGATTGCTAGACAAAGTGAATGATTCTCCCAAACTGTGAGGCCCAATTTTTGTTGGTTGTGTTCAAGGAAAAATAGGACAGAAAGAACAGCATTCGACTTGGAGTCTTTCGTTTTTAAAATACATTTTTATGGATTTCAGAGAGGAAGGGAGAGGGAGAGAGAGAGAGAGAAACAATGATGAGAGAGAGAGAATCCTGGATCAGCTGCCTCCTGCACGCCCCCTCCTGGGGATCGAGCCTGCAACCCAGGCATGTGCCCTCACCAGGAATTGAACCGTGACCTCCTGGTTCCTAGGTTGAGCCATGCCGGCTGGGCTTGGAGTCCTTTCTGCATGACCACTGGAGAAAGAATCTCTAGGTATTTTGGTGGTAGCGTCTTCCCATGGAGCTCCCATTACAATGTCCCCTATGACTTCATTTGGTGGTGTTCCCCCGTCAGGGTCATTAGCGATGATAACCATTACTTAAAACTGTGTGGAACACTCCCTAGAATTGTATGTTCTTTTTTATGCGCTACAGTTTGAAGATTCCTTCCTCCCTGCCCCGCCACCCCCGGAAGCCACATGTGACCCTTTTGATCCTTACACTCAAAAAGGGGCCATATATTTTAGAAAGGAATGTCGAGAGCGAGGTGTATAGGAAGTATCTGGAGAATAGCTTGGCTTTCTGTTTGAACCAAGTATTGCCAGAGAATTTAGGGAAAGGAAGAGTCTTAGCAGAAATCATCTCGTCTGCAAGGTCCCAAAGTGGGTCTCTTGGTTGTATCCCAGTCCAGCCAGATACTTCTCCAAAGTTTCCATTACCCAGCAGTCAGGGCATCCTGCCCATTGTAACTCTCTTTCAGAACCTCACATATCACATCAGTCAGTACACACCGAGTGGCCAGATGGTGATGATCTCTGAACACATCATGATCTGGCCACTCAGTGTGTGTGTATACATATATTAGAGGCCCGGTGCATGAATTCGTGCATGGGTGGGGGCCGGCCAGCCTGGCCAGGGGGAGGGGACGTGGGTGGTTGGCCGGCCTGCCTGCTGGTCAAACTCCTGGTCGAGGGGACAATTTGCATATTAGCCTTTTATTCTATAGGCTAGACACCGAGTGGCCAGATTGTGATGATCTCTGAACGCATAATAACCTGGCCACTCAGTGTATATATATCTATATCTATATTAGAGGCCCGGTGCATGAATTCGTGCATGGGTGGGGTCCGGCCAGCCTGGCTAGGGGGAGGGGACATGGGTGGTTGGCCGGCCTGCCTGCTGGTCAAACTCCTGGTCAAGGGGACAATTTGCATATTAGCCTTTTATTCTATAGGCTATACACTGAGTGGCCAGATTATGATGATCTCTGAACGCATAATAATCTAGCCACTCAGTGTGTGTGTATATACATATATTAGAGGCCCGGTGCATGAATTCGTGCATGGGTGGGGTCCGGCCAGCCTGGCCAGGGGGAGGGGACATGGGTGGTTGGCCGGCCTGCCTGCTGGTCGAACTCCTGGTCGAGGGGACAATTTGCATATTAGCCTTTTATTCTATAGGCTAGACACTGCGTGGCCGGATGATTATGCGTTCAGAGAGCATCATCATCTGGCCACTCCGTGTAAGTCTTCCAGTAAAGAAGGCTGGATAGGATGTTAACCCTGCTCACTGTAATTCATGTGGTCCTAGAACTCAATTATTCCATGGAATTGTGTTCAGATATATACACGTTTTACTTTATTTTTTTAAATTGATTTCAGAGTGAAAGGGAGAGGAGAGAGAGATAGGAACATTAATGAGAGTGAATCATGGATCGGCTGCCTCCTGCATGCCCCCTACTGGGGATCGAGCCCACAACCCAGGCATGTGTCCTGACCGGGAATCGAACCATAACCTCCTGGTTCATAGGTTGATGTTCAACCACTGAGCCACGCCGGCCAAGCCAGATATTATGTTTTAGAAAACATTGAGCTGCTCCCTTTTTTGATAAACGTGGGGCCCAATGAGGACACCAAATGGTCAATTAGCATCTAAACCTAGAACCTTGGCTTGGAAACATGAACCAGCCTTTAGGGTTCCCTGGGCCCTAAGAATACCGCATCCACGTCCTTGAGTAGGGAAGGTAAGGGATGACTCTGTGTTAGCTTTTAAATTGTTTTTATCAACCTGGTAGTGTCAGTGTCTTGGCGTGTGTGCAAATACCCCTGGAAAAGCTAAGCTTATGCGGGATTGGTAGCGCAGGGACATCTCTGCGGAAGTGCGACGCCAAAGCACTGACTCGGACAGCCCAGGGAAGTTCACAGACACAACAGGGAAGTCATTCCAGGGCCATTTTTCTGAATGATTCAGCGTAGGTGCAGGATGCTCTGCTGACCCTGGGAGTTCGTGATGAGCAGCGTTCTGAGCAGGTTTGACTTGTTTCTCTTTTCTGTTCATCTAATATGTTCATGTCCTAGCCAGGGGGCGCGATGGATGTGTCAGGCAGGTGCTGGTACCATCGTGCTGTAGCGTAGGAGCCCGCACAGGCCAGTCTGCTGGGGAGCCAGGCCCGAGGAGAGGATTCCTCAGCTGCGGCCGGGGGGACAGCAGGAGGGCAGGACCCGCTGTTTTGTGAAATGAGCTGTCCTCTTCCGTGTTCTTTCTGGTTCTGCATTCCCACGCCTTGTTGTCATCCCCTAAATCCGTGGCCAGCAAACTGCGGCTCGCGAGCCACATGCGGCTCTTGGGCCCCTGGAGTGTGGCTCTTCCACAAAATACCATGGCCTGGGCAAGTCTATTTTGAAGAAGTGGCGTTAGAAGAAGTTTAAGTTTAAAAAATCTGGCTCTCAGAAGAAATCTCAATCGTTGTACTGTTGATATTTGGCTCTGTGGACTCATGAGTTTGCCGACCACTGACCTAAATTCTTTGATGTAAATATGCAATTGCCAGCTTAGCAACTTTACTTCTATTTTTTTTTTTAATATATATTTTTGATTGACTTCAGAGAGAAAGGGAGAGGGGGAGAGAGAGATAGAAACATGTCGATGAGCCCTAGCCCGTTTGGCTCAGTGGATAGAACATCGGCCTGCAGACTGAAGTGTCCCAGGTTCGATTCCGGTCAAGGGCACATAACTTAGTTGCAGGCTCCTCCCCAGCCTGGGCCCTGGTTGGGGCACATGCAGGAGGCAACCAATCGATGTGTTTCTCTCACATAAATATTTCTCTCTGTCTTTCCCTCTCTCTTCCACCCTCCCTAAAAATCAATGGGAAAATATCCTCAGATGAAGATTTAAAAAAAAAAAAAAAAGATGTTAGCACTGTCCCAGGCACATAACATTGAAAATGTGCTATTATACGTGCTATATTCATATCTGAATTTTCTGTGTGTCTGCAAACTATTTTGGGGACCTTCCTACATTAATTTTTTTCTGCCTATAGTTTCATATTCTTCTGGTGCTAAGAAACCAGAAACCATCTGTGGGTGATTTTGGTAATCTTACACATGGCCTGGTGGAATAAAGGAAGAACTGAGAATTCAGGCACCTTTGGACTTGACTTTTGTCTCCTCCTCTTAGTGGCTGTGTGACCTTGGACAAGTGATTAAAGCTGAGTTTGCCCACCTGCGAGGCAGGGATAACAGTATGACATGAGTGTGGTCAGGATGAGAGACTCAAGCTATGCAACGGGGCATTAAATAAACGACCATTTGTCCATCTGCATTTCTCCCTTTCGTCCTCACTGTCTACCTCCCTCCCTTTCCTCTCTCCTTCTAACCAGATCTCATAAACCCGCCAACACACGCATGCAAAACACTGGGGACTCTGAACAGGAGAAATGGCAGCGCGAAGCATTTTTCTCCCCCCCCCCCCCCGGCCCCTTGTTCTCTGTGGTTGCCCTAAACAAGGGTATTTTCTGTAAAATCTGAGTAGACCCTAAGAAATTGGTCCAAAAGCAGAGACACTAAATCAGGACTAATCTCCTTTAATGATATAAAATTGCCCTAATTGTCTGTAGGCAGTATTATGTTAAAGGCTCTCAGTGAGCCCTATATGTGGCTTCGAGTTACAAACAGAGAGTGCTATGTGAAGATAAGCAACTGCATCTTGGTGCACCCACAGAGATTAAATTTCCCCTTCTTTAATGAAAATGAATGGCAGTTCCTATCTGGGCTACCGAGATGAGCAGAAGACAATGCCAACAGCCCTACCCGGTTTGGCTCAGTGGATAGAGCGTCAGCCTGCGGACTGAAGGGTCCCGGGTTCCATTCCGGTCAGGGCACCTGCCCAGGTTGCGGGCTCCATCCCCAGTGTGGGGCGTGCAGGAGGCCACCGGTCCATGATCCTCTCTCATCGTGGATGTTTCTATCTCTCACTCCCTCTCTCCTGTCCTCTCTGAAATCAATAAATATAATATTCTTTTTAAAGAAAATGCTGACAGACTTAGAACAAGATGAATCCACAGGACTTGGATACAGATGAGTAACGTGGGAGATGTCCCCTCTCCCAAAGTGGACTTAATTCCCGTTTCCTGTCCCCGGCTCCTCTTCTGTGTGCCTGCCTTGACTTCCCCGCCGCGCCTCCATCTCGCTAGTCTGGGCCTTGAGGGTTGCTATTAGTAAGTACTGCTTAGCTAGCGGAACAGCCGCTAATAGGGTTGAAAGGTAACAAGATAACTGACCCCATCCTGGGGGCTCAGGTTTCTCTCCAGCCCGTGTACTGAGGCCACCTCTTCGTATGCCAGGAGGAGCAGTTTCGAGGTGCAGTTTTTAACCTGGCACCGTCCGCATCCCTTTTTTCGCTGCGTGCCCACCTTGAGAGAGTTCCGCTGGTGCTCAGATTGATTTGGGGAAGCATTGGAGGAGCAGCGTGCATCTATCTGTCCATTAGATGCTCTTACAGGGCCTTCCGTGTAGGCACAGAGATTTGGCATGGCCTCAAAGACAGATGGGGTCAGAGAGGGCCTGGTGGATCAGTAATAGAATATGTAAATCAAAGCCGAGTTGGAGGAGAAGGCCCCGGTAACCTGAGCCAGGCCGTGGCATGGATGCGAGCTGGAGCAGCTGCGCCGGCGCCCCGCTGATGGCCTGCCCGGCGGGCCGAGCTGGCCAGGGAGGACACGGGTTTAAATGCCGCCTGGATTAGTGCTGAGGGCAGAGAGCAGGTTGGGTGGCTTTGATTTCTGCAGAAACCAGCATGTTACACTCATGCGCTGGTGGTAAGGAGGGCCTCAAAGAGAGTCACCCCAAACCACCTATCCTACGTTTTCACTGTGATGACGCTATTGAAAAGCATGACTCCAGCTGCCTCAGGGTGGTCGGCCCAGCACCTGGGCCCTGGAGTCGTTGACACAATCAAGGCCTAGAGGAGTGGTAGACACAATCAAGGCCTCCTGGGGATGCCTCACCCTCATCCCCGGAACTCACATGTATGTTCGCCTAATGCTGATTAAGGATCTTGAGATGGGGAGATTACCCTGGATAATTCAGTGGGCCCAATATAAATACAGGAGTCCTTTTAAAAATATATATATAGTTTTAGTGATGTCAGAGAGGAAGGGAGAGGGAGAGAGAGATAGAAACATCAATGATGAGAGAGAACCATCGATCAGCTGCCTCCTGCACACCCCACACTGGGGATCGAGCCCGCAACCCGGGCCTGTGCCCTGACTGAGAATCGAACCGTGACCTCCTGGCTCCTAGGTTGACACTCAACCACTGTGCCATGCTGGCCAGGCAGATACAGGAGTTCTTAAAGGAGAACCTTTCCTGGCTGGGGTCAGCGGGAGAGGTGAGGACAAGAACGTCAGAGAGATGCAACATTGCCGGCTTTCAGGATGGCGAGGTGGAGAAAAGGGGCCCCTCGCCCGTGGCCATGAGTAGGCTGAGGAAGCCAGAAAGAGCAAGGACACGGACGCTCCTGAGAGCACTTTCCGGAGGACACCTGGGTGCCAGCCCGCGGAGGCCCAGGTGAGACTTGGAGGGAACTGTCAGGTAACGCATTTGTAAGGTAATGCATCTGTGTTGATGGAAGCCACGACGTTGGTGGTAATTGGCTATGACAGCAATCGAAAACGGGTACAGAAGGATTCCAGGTTTCAGCCAGAGCCCTCAGCCCAGCCCTTCGTTCTAGAAAAGTCCCTCCTGGTCCCAGGACGAGAGCCTTAAGAACCACACTGGGGCTCTGGCTGGTGTGGCTCATTGGATAGAGTGTTGGCCTGTGGACTGAAGGGTCCCAGGTTTGATTCTGGTCAAGGGCACATGCCTGGGTTGCAGGCTCGATCTCCCATAGGGGGCGTGCAGGAGGCAGCCAATCAATGATTCTCTCACGTCATTGCTGTTTCTATCTCTCTCTCTCCCTCTCCCTTCCTCTCTGGAATCAACATATATATATATATATTCATTTATTTATTTTTTAAAAGAACCACACTGGGGACTTGCTGCTCCTCTCTCCAAGAAGGGCTCCAGAGGGAAGACAAGGAGCCATAAGTTCTACCCGCAGCACCACCCCGACCTCAGCAGGAGGGTCCGCTGAGCAGTCTGAAGGCAGAAAGCCATGACATTTCTTGCCCGATAAGCACAGAATTGATGCTGATGTGGGAAATAGGAGGTGGTTTGTGCAGAATCCAACGTGACAGGGAGAAGGGTGAGTAGGAAAGTGAGGACCAGTTAGAGCCCCCACCAGCAAGCGTCTTCACATCTAACTTAACTGAGATTCCTGAGAAATGGAGAAAGCGAAGACTCACAGCAGCCATGGGAATTCCCAAGGTCACAGTCTGTCTGTAACACCAGAGGAGACCCAGGCCTGCCTGACCCCCGCAACCCATGGGCTCCCCACGCCTCTGAGCTGCTCCTGGTATAGCTCTTCACCCCATTGCTTCAACACCGTTATTGTAAGGTCACTTTGGGCTTGTGCTCAAGGGGCTGAGGCCCTGTTGATATGTCTATTTTGATCTTGGAACTAGTTCAGAAAATCATGGTAGGAAAAAGGAGTGCAAAGAAAGGTCATCAAAAAGTAAACGTATCTCAACCTAGCGTGGCTTTTTTGTTTTGTGTCATTCTTGGCAAGGCCTTCTCCAAACCTAGATTAGTAAAAAGGACTCCCTCTGTGACTTTTTCTGACACTCTCCCCATTTAGTTAAATCTTGGACCCATGGGGAATTTATACTGGTGTAAGCTGTGCCATGGGCTCAACTCCATATTTTACAGATGGATTTTCAGTTGTCCCAACACCATTTATTGCTAGCCTATTACTCCTCACTTATTAAAAACGCCACCATAATTCTCCCTAACTTCCATATGTACCTGAGTCTTTTTTTCCAAACCTCCTATTCTGTCCCATAAACAAATCAAAAGACAATGAACTGGATTTAAAAAAAAAAAAAAAGTGATTGCACCTGGCCAGCTCAGTGGCTGAGCATCGACCTATGAACAAGGAGGTCACGCTTCGATTCCCTGTGAGGGCTTCATCCCCAATAGGAGGCAAACAGGAGGCAGCTGATCAATGATTCTCTCTCATCGCTAATGTTTCTCTCTCTCTCCCCCTCTCCCTTCTTCTCTGAAATCAATACAAATATATATATATTTTTTTAAAATATATTTTATTGATTTTCCACAGAGAGGAAGGGAGAGGGATAGAGAGCTAGAAACATCGATGAGAGAGAAACATCGACCTAGCTGCCTCCTGCACACCCCCTACCGTGGATGTGCCCGCAACCAATGTACATGCCCTTGACCGGAATCGAACCTGGGACCTTTCAGTCCGCAGACCGACGCTCTATCCACTGAGCCAAACCGGTTTCGGCTAAATATATTTTTTAAATTGTATAAAAAAAAGGCCCTGGCTGGTTTGGCTCAGTGCCGTGGTCAGCAAACTGTGGCTCTCGAGCCACATGCGGCTCTTTGGCCCCTTGAGTGTGGCTCTTCCACAAAATACCACGGCCTGGGCGAGTCTATTTTGAAGAAGTGGCATTAGAAGAAGTTTAAGTTTAAAAAATTTGGCTCTCCAAAGAAATTTCAATCGTTGTGCTGTTGATATTTGGCTCTGTTGACTAATGAGTTTGCCGACCACTGGGTTAAGGGACAGGGATCCTTCTCAGGGATGGGTATTCTGTTTTGTAATTGTTGATTGTGTATCTATTTAAAAAATAAATAGCCCAGCCGGCGTGGCTCAGTGGTTGAGCAGCGACCTATGAACCGGGAGGTCACAGTTCGATTCCCCGTCAGGGCACATGCCCGGGTTTCGGGCTCTATCTCCAGTGGGGCAGGGGGCGGGGGCGGGTAGAGGGAGCAGGTTGTGCAGGAGGCAGCTGATCAATGATTCTCATCATTGATGTTTCTATCTCTCTCTCTCCCTCTCCCTTCCTCTCTGAAATCAATAAACATATATTTTAAACAATTTTAAAAAATAAATAAATAGCACTTTTTTTTAAAGAAGAGTCATTGCTTCATCTTCACAAAAAAAAAATGTCTTTAGGGCGTGCGAGGAAACATCTCTGATGTCTACCTGTTCCTTTCGTCTCTTTCCTGGTGGCCCCTGGACCATGTGAAAAGCTCAAGGACATAGATATTGACTGTTTCCGTGTACACGGAGCGTTCCCTCCGGGAAAGGAACTCCACATAATGGAGTCAAAGAGAAGCATGAAGTCGCAGTGTGTACCGTATGTGACCAAGCAGCCTTTGGCCTTGGCAAACACCCGAGGGAATTGTCCCCTAACTTGCTAGGAGTTCCAAAGAATGGAAGGCAATGTTTTCTCAGGCTCAACGACAAACACGGCTGGGAAGGGTGACTGATAGAGTAGAGGTGCCTTTGGCTTAGGGCTCCTGACAGCGGTGACTTTGGAAGCCGAAGGACCTCGAGAGATTTCTCTGGAACCATTCCCCAAGTCTCCCGTAACTTTTCCCTATTAGCGACTCCTGCTCCGTGTCACCAGTAGATGTTGACAGAAAGGCAGTACAACGGTATTGACCCTTAAACCTCTCCCCACCTTCTTGATTACCACGGTCCCAAGGAGACCTCACCAAGGGAAAGCACTCAACAGAGCATGGAATGAAGCCAAGTTCATTATGATCAAGGCAAGACTCCGGCCGGTCTTATTCATGGCGTTCCCTGCAGGGGCATTCAAGGGTCTATGCATGCTGTATTTTCTCTTTTGTTTCTATTTTTTTATTTTTTGCCTTTATTGGTTTTTATAGAGAGAGGAAAGGTGTCCAATAGAGAGAGAGAGAAACATCCATGAGTAAGAAACATCATCAGCCAGCTGCCTCCTGCACGCCCCCTACTGGGGATCAAGCCCCTGCAACTTGGGCATGTGCCCTGAACTGGGAATCCAACCAGGGACCTCTTGGATCAATGCTCAACCACTGAGCCACACCGGCCGGGCTTTCCTCTTTTATTTTAGTCTCAACCCTTTCTCAATCTCTCTCCCCAGTGTAAGATTTTCTGTGACATTTCAATTATTGTTTGAGGTTTAATATTACATTTAGAAACACACATTCCTAAAAAAAAACACACACACACACGGCCTAAGTGAGCATCGGAGTATATTCAACATTGGGGGCTTTCCAGGTAGAGTCGTCATTGGAAGCATGATAGGAAAGGCGTGACGGGAGCCCTCCCATATGAGTAGATAATATTCTAATAGCTGTCATCAACCCATGATGTCCCACCATTTGTGCGTCCTTTGGGGCACTGACTGCCTTTTCCTGTTTCCCGTTTCAAATATGTTAAAAAAGGAAAGAAAAAGGAAAAAGAAACCACAGGCCAGAGCCTACACAGGTCTTCGTGTGAGGACGTTTATAAGCATTTTCCATCCCTCACCACACACAACAGGAAAATATGAAGCCTTTGCAACGTAGAGCAAAAGGACTGGCCGAGAGTGGGGGATGCAGAGATGGAATGCAAGGAGATCCAACGCAGGTTTTACACAAAATACAGCTATAGTAAAGGTTTATTTTGGTGTCTGATTCTACCATTTTTGCTTTTCAAAAAAAAATATGAGGATACTAAACCAGCTTGTTGTTTCTAATCTAAACTTGGCAAAACAAACAAACAAACAAAAAAAACAACAGCAAAACACCCCAACCCTTTTGTGTCCAGTAGTAAAAAATATTAGACAAAACAATTTTTTAAGATAAATATGTATGAAAAAATATAATTCCTGCCCTCAATGAATGTGTCATCTAGATGGGGGAAAAAAGAACTCTCAGGAAACACCTGCTCAGAGCAGACTATCTGTGAGCGGTGCACACTCCTCGCTCTCCCAGAGCCTCCTCCAGCTGTCCCTGTGTTGTGAAAACAGAGTCAAGGTCAAGGTGGGTATCTGACCTGCTGTTTTCTGCACCTTGGATTCCCGTGTTAAAGGAGAATGGACAAGAGAACCACTAGCTCTAAGACATCATCCCTATTCCCAAAGACTTGAAGAGCAAATTAGGGAAACTGAGTCTAAAGGAAATTCAAGAATAATGATGAGTTGTCCCGTCCCCCCCCCCGCACACACACACACACACACACCCCACCCAATAAAAAAAAGGAGAAGTAGAATCATGAGCTTGGGATGTACACAGATAATGTTTTCTGAGGTAGGTGATTTAGAGCTGGCATTTATCTGGGTTAAGGTTAGGGTTAGGGGTTAGGGGTTAGGGGTTAGGGTTAGGGTTAGGTAAGTGGAGAGCGACTACTGGCAAGTTCTGAAAAGGTTCTGACATCTTCATACCCCATTTTTAAGTCTTGTTCGTGATGCTTTGAATTTATTTTGTGGAACATGGAAATAAATGGACTATATCATTGAGGCCAAGAATTGTATCTTTCTGTTTCCAGAACATTCTAGGCAAACACCCAGGGTTGATTTCAAGAAACTCTGAGACAAAGATAGAGGAAAATCTTAATCTCTTATCACTCCAAATATGGCTTCAGACTTTTAAAAATACGTGTTCAATGAATATCATATATGCTAATATCCAGTTTACCTTGACTTAGAATTCAAAAATAGATCCAGCCCTAGCTGGTTTGACTCAGTGGACAGAGCGTCGGCCTGCGGACCAAAGGGTCCCAGGTTCGATTCCAGTCCAAGGCATGTACCTCGGTTGCAAGCTCCTCTCTGGCCTGGGCCCTGATCAGGGCTAGTGCAGGAGGCAACCAATCAATGTGTTTCTCTCACATCGATGTTTCTCTCTGTCTTTCCTCTCTCTCCCCCTAAAAATCAATGGGAAAATATCCTCGAGTGAGGATTGGAAAAAAAAAAAAAAGGTCTAGAAATTTAGTAGGATTAGCGGGTTTACCGACAAGAATAAAGCAATTTTATTTTTCAAAAATGATGGTCATAAAAGCTAGGTCCTATTACCAGAAGAAATAAGCATGAGAAAACAAAGCTGGTCACTAGGAGAGAAAAGGAAGGAAAAGAAAAAATGAAGAAGCAAGAAGAAAGTTGTGACAGAAGAATCAGTCTAGTTCCACTAGCAAAGAGCCATTATTTTGAGAAAAAAAAATACCAATTACAATTATATTCCCCAATCCAAAGAGCATTCAGTGTGTTAGCACATGGCTCTACACACATCACTAGCCTTCGGTTTTTCTTAAACTAATATGAGAAACATACACTGGGAAAATGTAAGGGATGCTTTTGAAACTTCCAAAAAGATCTGCTTTTTAAAAGAATCCATTGGAGGATTCCTTCACACAGGAACTTTCAGCCTAATGCATTAAAATGACTCAATTCCTAAAATTTGGCTTCCATCAAGTCTATTATCTTTGGACGTTGACAATCAGCTTGCTCCTCTCCCAAACTCAGGAAACCTTGAAAAAAAAACAACACACCATCAACAACCACAATTTTTTTTTTTTTTTTTTACTGCACTCTGAAGACCCACAAGATCACTGGTCTTTAAAACTATTTCTTTAATGTTTTTACTGATTTCAAAGAGAGGAAGGGAGAACGAGAAAGAGATAGAAACATCAATGATGAGGAACATCAATGATGAGAGAGAATCATGGGTTGGCTGCCTCCTGCATGCCTCCCACTGGGGATCAAGCCCGCAACCCAGGCACGTGCCCTGACTGGGAATCGAACCATGACCTTCCGGTTTATAGGTCAACACTCAACCACTGAGCCATGCAAGCCGGGCCTAAAATGTTTTTTTCTTTTAAGGTTTCCTCATAGATGCTGTTCTTATATTACCCATTCAAAAAAAAAAAAAAAAAAAAGTCTAATGAAATTCCCCAAAGAAGGTAAGTAAGCTTAGGGAATATCAAAAGAATAATAAAATCACCAATATCTATTTAATGCCTCATTTTGATAAAGAGCAAACAGACTGGATTTTCATCATCACACATATCCATTGATGATGTAGTTGCTGATAATCGCAGATTTGACCTGGGAATACTTTTTTCGCTTCTAAAGGATTGCTATTAAGATTCAGGGTTGGAGAGAACTCAGTGACCTTGACTCCACACCGAACTTCTCAGAAGTCCATGGAGCATGCTGGGGGCAGGAGAGGGGCAGACTGCATGGGAGGTCTACCATAAAGGCTCAGATCTTTCCTCTAATAAGAAAGGTCCATGATTCTAGTGACTGAGATCTAGAAACCTTTGGGAGCCAGAAGAGTCATCACCTAGTAATTTAGCATCAACTCTGTGGTTCGGTGGTGGTTCTTTTCATGTTGAAGGGAAGGAGTTGTTCAAACAGTATCGCTGGTTTGAAACCCATCCAGAACCAATGCAAACACCAAGTGGGCTGCCTCGAAACCACACATTGTTTCCTTCAGACAAAAGATAATGATGCCCTAATGAGTGTTACCCTTTACTGCCCTCCCTGGAACACAGCCTCAGGAAGAAAACCCACAGAACAAAATTGTTCGCCCCAACATTTACAATATTTTGCAATGACCCCTATCCTTTTTTCTTTAAGCGCTTGTACTAGTGTTGTTAAGTATTTGTGTTGTTTAACTCCTAAATTCCGACCTCCTCGAATCTCAGAAGTGCCCTCCCAGAGAGAGAAAGGAAATGAGCAAATGAGGAAAAATAATAGAACCCTCGCTGATAGAGAATACCTCCGAGAAACGTAAAGCGCTCTGAAATATCATCAAATTCTAATGTGTCTTGACCTCATCAAAGAGGGGGAAGTAACAGAGATTAATATTTGGAGTTATGGAGAGGGGAAGTGAGGCAAAAAGAAGTTGGACTGGAGGTCCCTTTCATAAAAAAAAAAGCATTTAATAAATCATCAGATCTGAGTGGAGGAAAAGTTAAAACTCAACTGGTTGGACTCATGAGAGTAGATGTGTCGAGGATTTGTAGGATTCGCCGGAATCATTTGCTGTTTCTTTTTTTTTAAAATATAATTTATTGATTTTTTACAGAGAGGAAGGGAGAGGGACAGAGAGTTTGAAACATCGATGAGAGAGAAACATCGATCAGCTGCCTCCTGCACACCCCCTACTGGGGATGTGCCTGCAACCAAGGTACATGCCCTTGACTGGAATCGAACCTGGGACCTTTCAGTCCGCAGGCCGACACTCTATCCACTGAGCCAAACCGGTTTCGGTCATTTGCTGTTTCATTGAAGAACAAGCAGAAGGGCACCATTGCACATGGCTTCCATTAAAATTACCCACAGCCCCGTAAACTCACAATCTGCCCCCCATCCCATTCCGGCTCCATCTGCTTCCTATATGCTCATGCACGGCAGCCTCCAAGAATATTTCTACTTCCTCACCTCTCATTCTCTCTCCATCGCTGTTGAACGTGGCTTCCTTGTCACACGTCTCCATGGAAGTGGCTCTGGTTAGGTTGACAGTGGCTTCCCCATTACCAAATCCACGGGCCCTTTCCTTATTTTGCTCATCACTTGCTTGATCTCAATCGCATTCCAAAGAGTTGATCACTCCTTTCTGGAAACTCCTGCCTCTCTTGACCTTGTGTGACACCAGTCCGTCCCCAGTTACCTTACTCACCTCTGGCCATTCCTCCTCAACCTTCTCGGCATCACTTTTTAACAGTGCAGGGCCCCAGAGCTGTTTTTCTAGTTCTGTTTGAACTTTTCTTTATTGATTAAGGTATTACATATGTGTCCTTATCCCCCCCATTGCCCCCTTACCATCCCCCCACCTGCTCATGCCCTTGCCCCCCTGGTGTCTGCGTCCATTGGTTAGGCTTATGTGCATGCATACGAGTCCTTTGGTGGATCTCTCCCCCTTCTCCCCACCCTCCCCTCTGAGCTTTGACTCTTCTCTGATGTCTGTCTACATCTGTGTCCCTGGCTTTAATCATCATCTCTCCCATGTCTACATTTCACTCTCACCTTTCGACTCATATTAACAACTTCTCTTTTCCACTTGGCTATCAAATAGACCTCTCACCTAACATGGCCCAAATCAAATCCTTGATTTCTGCCCCAAACTTGCTCTAGTCATTCTGATTTTAAGAACGTTGCTTCACTTCCTCATCTAATGGGATACAGGTCATTGTTTTACTCCCCAAAACGTGTCTTAAAGCCATCTCCTTCCCTTCTTCTCCACCACTACCACGCTAGCCCAAGCAGCCATCATGTCTCATCTAGATTATACCCAGAGCCTCCTGTATTATCTTCCAGTTGCTTTCTCGCCAACACCTCGCCCCCCACCCCCGCCCTTGTTCACAGAGGAGTACGGATTCTAAGTTTTTCAGACATAAAATTAGATCCTATCATTTTGCTACTTTAAACCATGTGCTGACTTCTCACTGAACATACAGTCAAGTCCAAACCCTTTATCATACTTCATGAGGCCACCCATGATCTGGTTCCTATCAACTTCATCCCCTCCCCATGATACTGTCCCTCCTCCTACGGAGTGCTAGCCACACAGGACGTTCTCTTTTAAGAACGTGACAGCTTGTCCTCATCCCAGTCCATTCCCAAGCTGGCTGTTCCCTCTCCCCAGAAAGCAGAGAGTATCACTCCTTCTTTTAGTGCAGGTCTCAGGCTGTATCCCCTTTACAGGGAGGCCCTCCTTAGCCACTCAATCTAAAGATACCCGAGCCCAAATCGCTCTCTCCCCCACACCCCATCTGATGGTCTTCATTGAACTTCTTACCTCCTGAAAATATCATCATTTTACATCACTTACTAGTTTATTATCTGTGTGCCCTCACTAGAATGTTCCTTCCTGGAAACGCGGGACCACGTCGGCTGTATCCCTAGTTCCTGGCGCCTGCAACAGTGCCTGGCATAGGAGGTGCACCTAAGTATTGGCTGAGAATGAATGAATTTACGTCTGGGTGAAGATGCTGAAGTGCAGAGCTTTCATGGAGAGCTCAGGGACAGTACTGGGATTATAAAAATATTAAATTTTTACTAATATCTTCTCAGGGTTTGTGGCTGAGTGGAGCTCCCCCTGTGGGAGCGCACTGACCACTAGGGGGCAGCTCCTGCGTTGAGTGTCTGCCCCCTGGTGGTCAGTGCACGTCATAGCGATCGGTCGTTTCTGCCGTTAGGGTCAATTTGCATATGACCCTTTTATTATATAGGATGCCATTTCTGCCTGGCCGCCATGGCTCAGTGATTGAGCGTCAACCTATGAACCAGGAGGTCACAGTTTGATTCCCGGTCAGGGCACATGCCCAGGTTGCAGGCTTGATCCCCAGAGTGGGGCATGCAGGATGCAGCTGACCAGTGATTCTCTCTCATCATGGATGTTTCTCTCTCTCTCCCTTCCTCTCTGAAATCAATAAAAATATTTTTTTAAAATGCCATTTCTCAGGTTCCCACCCAAATAGGGAAAATCAGTATGTAGTCCTGGGATCTGCAGGTTCAACAAATTTCCCACCGTGTCTGGTTCACACAGAAGTTGGAGGACCCCTTATTAAAGGGCCAGAGTCCTGCATTGAGTTTGTTTTGAATACAAACAATAGACATTGTTAATAGACGTCGCTCTATGCAAGAATGTGCCCTGCTTGTGTTTGGAAGCAATATATTAGAAAATATTCGATCAGCTCGACTTAAGGTAGAACTGGTCCTGTTTGATGTTAATGAGAAACATTCCCTACAGATACTTCAAAAGTTCGGGAGAAGGCCTTTTTATTTACGTTATTTATAATTAGGCCAATTGCAGGAAAGATCTAAACAGAGAGTTATAAAAGGCAGAACGGGCACCAAACATATCACGAGCACATGTGCCCTCGGTAAATACTTGCTGCATGGATGGTGCCCTTGAGTTCGCTTCCTTTGCCAAATCAAAGGCAAAGGAGTGATCCCTAATCTTCCTGTCTTTTCCCATCTCCAATAATGCTTGTATTCTGGTGATCGGAATACCAGCAAATACATCTGTATTGTCTCTACATTGTTAGATAGCCATCCATTTATTCAGTACATGTTTAGTCGTCATCGACTATGTGCCGGGACCTGAGCGAAGTTGCAGGGGTGTGGTGGTGATCAAAACAGAACTCGGCCTCTACTGGGAGGGGGTTTTCCATCGTAGAGGCCCGTGGTTGGCAAACTGAGGCTCGCGAGCCACATGCGGCTCTTTGGCCCCTTGAGTGTGGCTCTTCCACAAACTACCACGGCCTGGGCGAGTCTATTTTGAAGAAGTGGCGTTAGAAGAAGTTTAAGTTTGAAAAATTTGGCTCTCAAAAGAAATTTCAATTGTTGTACTGTTGATATTTGGCTGTGCTGACTAATGAGTTTGCCGACCACTGATTTAGGCCTAGCGAGCTACGTCCTTTGGCAGGTGGACTATTTGAAAACGAAGGGAAATCTCGGAAAAGTATAGGGAACTTCAAAGCCAGGCACTTGCTTGCCACCTGCCTCATGTTTAGCTTTCAGGGTGATGTTGCTTGCGTTACTGATGTTGTGGCTCAGAAAGTAATTTTTATCCTCTCCAGCGACTCCATTTAACTCACTGAGAGTGAATTCTTACATATTCAGAAAGCTTAACGAATTATGGTTTATCAGTAACCATTTTTTTATAGATATATTTTTATTGACTTCAGAGAGGAAAGGAGAGGGAAAGAGAGAGAGAGACATCAATGATGAGAGAGAATCATTCATTGGCTGCCTCCTGCATGCCCCCTGTTGGGGATCGAGCCCACAACCTGAGCATGTGCCCTGACCGGGAATCGAACCGTGACCTCCTGGTTCATACGCTCACGCTCAACCACTGAGCCACGAAAGCTGGGCTTTCAGCAAAATTTAAAAGCATAATAAACATGAAGTATTACACATTATCTTCCCTTCTTCCCCAGTGCGATCTTGTTTGCATCCGCAGCACATCTCTGAAAGTCCTCCCACCAAGATGATCTCCATCCATCAGGGAGACTTTTGACCCTTCACCTCACCTGACTTCTTGGCTACTCCTGCCCTTCCTCAGCCAGCTTTGTAGATTTCCTTTCCTCGCTGCCTTGAAAAGCTTGTGTTCCCAGAGTTCCACCCTCTCTTCCCACTTCTCCCTTAACTGTACCCCCAGGTGATCTTATTACTCCCATATACCCCGTTATATTGGAAATCACTTCAGATCCACCCTCTAAGACCTACCTTCTACCAGACAGTGTCTCTGTTCTTATGCCACAGACACTCCCCTGTCCCGGTCAGCTCTTCCTCAAATATTGTCTATCAGAGTCAATGCCAGCCTGGGCCCCATCCCCAGAAGATAGGAGATTTCCCCCTCTTCCTCATCCTCATATCCATTCAGTCACCCAAATACCCAAAATGTTTCCTTCTGTCCTATGGCCCCTTCATTCAGGCCCACGTCCTTTCTTTCAGGGATCGCTCAAATAACCGAGCGACTAGTCTACTTCCAGGACGAATGTCCCTTTTGGTTGGTTTATCTCACTCCTGGCACCAAGCCAATATCTGACGCACCTTCGCATCCCAAGCCCCCGGAAAGCGCCTGGAACATGCGGAATGAATGAATCCGTCAGTTAATGCTCACGTTCATTATTCGTGAACACGCTGCCTGCTCTGGGCTCAGAAATGGAGACTGTTGTGTGTATTGGTGTTCACTCTTAATAATGGTTTTTGACACTTTGTAAAAAGCTTTTCCCATGGCCCCATGTCCATTGGCATTTTCTAAGTCCCTTGGTTGTCTCTGGTTATGTTTGTTTGGTTTGGGCAAGAGCCTTGAGTCTGCCCTCTAATTTGTCTGAATTCAGCCTCCGTTGTTGATAGGCGCGAACTTGACATAGGACTTCACACCCATTGAACCAGACTTCTTGTCTCAATTACATCACTTAACACGGGGCTTCCCGGATCTCCGTGGGCCCCCTTGACGAGCAGAGTGCTCTCAAAAGCTGTCAGGAAAGGAATGGTGTGGAATTCTAGAGACACGAGGGTGTGGACAGGAGAGGAAGAACGCCTGGGCTGTTTCTTCATAAGGTTACCTCATGGTCATAAAATTTCAGGCATAAAAGAATTCAAGGTTGCCCTAGCCAGGTTCAGAGCAATCAATCATCAATAATCAAATCCTCAGCTTCCACTTGTCCCTTTCCTTCTTTCTTTAATTTTTCAAAAAAAAAATACTTTTACTGATTTTAGACAGGAAGGGAGAGGGAGAGATAGAAACATCAATGATGGGAGAGAATCAAGGATCGGCTGCCTCCTGCACGCCCTGACTAGGAATTGAACCGTGACCTCCTGGTTCATAGGTTGACGCTCAACCACTGAGCCACACCAGCCAGGCTGTTCCTTTTCTTCTAAGAGATCTTCCTGAGAAGGTGTCTACAAGGGGGCAGGCAGGTCTCAGTTCCTGATACTTTGGGTATTCTCTTCTTCCTCTTGACAGGAGAAGGGATGCTCCCATCCATCCTGTTCTTACTGTGTATATCGCCTGAGTTATAGTAAAGGCTCCACCCAAAAGGACAATTCTAAATATTGGTGTTCTCACTGGAAAGTAAATGACTCACGAATAAATCCTTTTCCAAGTTAGATTGTTTCCAATGATTTGCTTTCAATCAAAATGGAAGGAGGCTCTCATTAAACTGTCAACTGATGTATCACCCAAAATAACTTTTTGTGATGATTGCTATGTGATTTTTCACACTAGTAAGTCTGGAATTTTTTTTTTTAAATGGAAACATTTGTTGCTATTAAAACCCACATTTTTATTACGTTCTGTTTCTGTGGAGGCATTTCTTTAGTATATGGTTAACTCATTGTCTTAACAACACGATCAAGCTTTCCGTTGCTTTCCATTGTGTGCCCTCTACTGCAAAGATTGGACTTTCCTCTCCTTAGTCATCAGGTCCTTACAAAACCTCAACCAAAAACCAGGACAATCATTTCTCCTGGCGCGTCTCTTTCCCAGGAGGCTGTTCCTCACATCTTATGGTCCCCGTGCATTGTTGCCCGTGTCTCAATCACCCATTTGCAAGGAGAGTAGACTAACCATTGTCTTGGACCAATCAACTTTCTACTTCATGGTTTGTAGAAGAGACTATGAAGAAATTGCCTGGCCAGTGTGGTTCAATGGTTGAGCCTCAACCTATGAACCAGGAGGTCATGGTTCGATTCCTAGTCAGGGCACACGCCCAGATTGTGGGCTCGATCCCCAGTAGGGGGCGTGCAGGAGGCAGCCGATCCATGATTCTCTTTCATCATTGATGTTTCTAGCTCACTCTCCCTTGCCCTTCCTCTCTGAAATCAATAAAAATACATTCTTAAAAAATAGAAGGAGGTTGCAAAATGAAGACAGGAAATATTAATATTATTTTCATCTTGGTGGTGGGTCTCTAGGGTCTGTTACATCTCTCTCTTCCTCTCCCTTCCTGGCTGAAATCAATGAAAATATTTTTTTTTAATAAAGGTGTGGGGTAGGAAAGCGAGAAGAGCCTACCTTGACCCCACTCATCTAGCTTCCATCAGCCTCCTTCTAGGTCCTAAAAATGGGCGTGTGCTTTCCCTCTTGGACTCCTGGGGGGCATAACGTCTAAGGGTGATCGCCAGATGTTTGGAAATGGTGGTAAAGCGTTCAGGGAATGCCTGTTGTTCATCCCACGTCGAATCCTCTTGACTCGTAGAGTTTTTGATCTGAACACGCTCTAGCCCTGTTCTCCCTGACAACACCCCGGACCTGCCGAGCGAACGCAGGCATTTCTGAACCCATCGCAGCCTCCCGGGAAGCGGGTGCTGGAACCAGGAGCTCAGGAGCAGGCCCACTCTGTCAGTCTTTCCTGGCGGCCACTTGCACATGTGGGGTTGTGTTTACGCAGAACGTGAATAATTTCGGAAATTGCTAAAATGGAACCAACATACTTTCTTTTTAAGAGACTGTGGAGATCACAAATCATTCTGCAAACATAATAAGCTACGTGGGCTGGGCAGGTCCCATCCCCGACGCCTGCCATGAGCCTGCTGGAAGAGCAAAGAGGAGGAGTCGGTGAGTGAGGCCCCGTGAGACAGGGATGGGGACGGCAGCTTCTGTAAGGGCTCAGCCCCTGGAAACACTTGGTCTCTGAGGGCGTTACTGGAATTTACAAGGCTTATCACAGCGCTTGCTCTAGATTAAACACTCAACAAATTCTTGGTGAAGGCATCCCCGGCTGGTGACATGCAGAAGCCTCTTGTGTCTTAGGCTAATAACAGTGACTCAGAGAAATATGTCAGCTTAGATGTCTTTATACTGCACATTGCATCCCCGGCACTCAGTTATCTTATAACCGGAAGTTCCTAGCATTTGACCGTCTATCAAGCCATCTATCTAGCTTAGATATTTTAAGATAGTTCTTTTTTTCAATCTTTATTGTTGAAAGTATTACATATGTCCCCCCTTTTCACCCATTGAATTCCAGCCCACTGCCACCTCTGACCCCAGGCCTTCCCCCCCCCCCCCCCCCCCCCTATTGTCTGTGTCCAGGGGCGATGCATATATGCACACAAGGGCTTTGACAGATCTCTTCCCGCCCGCCCACCCTCCCCCACCCTCCCTCCGTGATTTGATCGTCTGTTCCATGCTTCTATGTCTTTGGATCTATTTTGTTCATCAGGTTATGTTGTTCATTAGATTCCACACGAGGACAATTATTTTTAACAGAGAGGCAGCTATTTGCACCTGGGGCCAAGAGGTGTGGACTGAGATATACAGGCGGCGTGATCTTAGAAAGTGATGTGGCCTCTCAATGGCCGGGGTTCCTCGGCTGTAAATAAAGGAGATAATAATACCTATGCCCTAGAACGCTGATAATTATGTTTATACATGAAGGGAATCTGGCGTATTTCGAGCACCGATCCATATTAACGGTTATCATTAACATGAATCTATTTAAGACATCTGCAATAGTGCAAGAAGTTTAATATAATTAATATTAAGTTTTAGCCATTCTATATGTTTATGCCTGCTATATGTATACACTGAGTGGTCAGATTATTATGATATCTGAACACATAATAATCTGGCCACTCAGTGTGTGTGTGTGTGTGTGTGTGTGTGTGTGTGTGTGTGTGTGTGTGTTGGAGGCCCAGTGCATGAATTCGTGCATGGGTGGGATCCGGCCAGCCTGGCCACGGGGAGGGGACATGGGCGGTTGGCCGGCCTGCCTGCTGGTCGAACTCCTGGTCGAGGGGGGCAATTTGCATATTAGCCTTTTATTAGATAGGCTACACACCGAGTGGCCAGATTATTATGCGTTCAGAGGTCATCATCATCTGGCCACTCCGTGTATATTATAATTAATGCACAGTCTGTAACTACAATATACAATGCTTCCTATATGTAATAGTCACCTGCCATCCTGGGGTGTCCATGTTAAAGAACCCCATGCAGTTCTGTGAGTGGTACCATACACAGAGGGAATGACCACATGTACCTATGAGGGTGATGACGATGACAGGGGCGAAGATGTAAAAGGAGATACGAATCGTCTCTATTGAGGGGTATTGCTGACCCTTGAGGTATCAATGAAAATATAACCATGCGCCAAAACCGGTGTGGCTCAGTGGACGGAGCGTCGGCCTGCGGACTGAAGGGTCCCGGGTTCGATTCCGGTCAAAGGGCATGGACCTTGGTGGCGGGCATGGACCTTGGTGGCGGGCACATCCCCAGTGGGGGGGGGTGCAGGAGGCAGCTGATGGATGTTTCTCTCCCATCGATGTTTCGAACTCTCTCTCCCTTCCTCCCTGTAAAAAAATCAATAAAATATATTAAAAAGAAAGAAAGAAAATATAACCATGAGCCCGGCCGGCGTGGCTCAGTGGCTTCGCACCGACCTAGGGACCAGGAGGCCAGGGTTCGGATCCCGGTCAGGGGCACAGGCCCGGGGTTGCAGGCTCCATCCCCAGGGCGGGGCGTGCAGGAGGCAGCCGGTCCATGATCCCCTCTCATCATGGATGTCTCTCTCTCTCTCTCTCTCTCTCTCCCCCTCCCCCTCTCTCCCCCTCTCCCTTTCTCTCTGATGCTTCTCTCCTTGCAGGGATGTTCTGGAAGCTCTGGCTGCCCTGGATCCTGGCGGCCGCGCTGGTGAGGGCGGCCGACGGCAGGAAGAACCGGCCGGCGGGCGCCATCCCCTCGCCCTACAAGGATGGAGGCGGCGGCGGCGGCGGCGGCGGCGGCAACAACTCGGAGCGCTGGCAGCACCAGGCCAAGGAGGTGCTGGCGTCCAGCCAGGAGGCGCTGGTGGTCACCGAGCGCAGGTACCTGAAGAGCGACTGGTGCAAGACGCAGCCGCTGCGGCAGACGGTGGGCGAGGAGGGCTGCCGCAGCCGCACGGTGCTCAACCGCTTCTGCTACGGGCAGTGCAACTCCTTCTACATCCCGCGCCACGTGCGCCGCGAGGAGGCGTCCTTCCAGTCCTGCGCCTTCTGCCGGCCGCAGCGCGTCGCCTCGGTGCTCGTGGAGCTCGACTGCCCCGGGCTGGACCCGCCCTTCCGACTCAGGAAGATCCAGAAGGTGAAGCAGTGCCGGTGCATGTCCGTGAACCTGGGCGACTCGGACCAGCAGTGAGCGCGCGCGCCCACCGGCCCGCGCACCGGCCCAGCGCACCGGGCCCCCCCCCCCCCCCCGGCGCGCCGCCGCCTCCGTCCCTGCCCTCGAGCCCGCTCACGCTGCCCGGCGGGCCTCGAGTGGAGCTTGGCTGATGGGTGGCGGGCCGACCCCGGGCCTCCCGGCTGCCCGCCCCCCGGGCCCGGAGGAAGAGGCTGGACCGGCACCCAGCGGTCCTGGAGAGGCGTGGATGGTTCCACCGTGTGGAACGGGGAGGTCGCCCTGGCCTCGCCTGCACTCCAGCTCGCCCCCTGCCTCCGGAAGGGAAGGATGCGCCCCCTCAACCCTCTGCTGCTGGTCCCGGTCCCCCTGGTGCCCCTGGTCCCCTGGGGGGTGCGGGGGGGCCCGGTCCCCATGGCTGGGGGCCGCCCTCTGGCTGCTGAGCTGCGGGTTTGGAGGAGCTGCCTGTGGGCGGCGAGTTCCTCGTCCCCTGAGGCCCAGAAGCGGTGGCCACAGGGGCTGCCCTGGGGACCTTGCTCACAGCAGGCCACGCTCTCCCCGCCCCCAGCCTCCCCCACCTGCCTCACTCCCCCTCTTTCCCCCCCCCCCCCAAACAACGGACTCCAGTTATCACACACACAGCCTGCAGAGCGGCGCCCTCGATGGGGTCAGACCTGATCTGTACCCTGAAGAGCTGTTCCCAAGTGTTCTGGGCCCAGCCTCGTATAGGTTCACGGGTGTGGACTCTGGCTTTGCAGCGGGTCCTGAGCCAGGACCAGAGCAGGAGGATGGCGGGCCCAGACGGTGTCTGACGCAGAAACAAGGCCTGGCAGCAGGTGCCTGTTCCGGATCAGGAAGGGGGATGAGGGAGGAGTGGTGGTTTCACATTGAACAGAAGGAAGTCATTGCACCACAATGTAGTCACCAGGCTGGGGTGCAGGGGTGTGGGGAGGCGGGTACATTGGGAAACTGTTCATCTTTACCGTGCCTCTGTGGAGTGAGAAGGTATACTGTTTCGCTGCCAAGGCACGAAGCAAACGCTATTTTAAAAGAGAGAAATGTTTAAGAAGGTAAGGAGTTGGGTCACGTTGTCTAGCCCAGTGGTCGGCAAACTCATTAGCCAACAGAGCCAAATATCAACAGCACGACGATTGAAATTCCTTCGGAGAGCCACATTTTTGAACCTTAAACTTCTTCTAACGCCACTTCTTCAACATAGACTCGCCCAGGCCGTGGTATTTTGTGGGAGAGCCACACTCCAGGGGCCAAAGAGCCGCACGTGGCTCGCGAGCCGCGGTTTGCCGACCACTGGCCTAGGAGGAAGTCAAGGCTATGGTGTGTCCAATGGGAATCTATGAACTCCCAGAAAGCTACGCGCTTCCTTTTCAAAGAATGGACTCCCGAATAAAAGATGGGCAACCTTAGGCCAGCTTGCATTTTTTCTCATCAATTCTTGAGGTTCTCATGTTGTGGTCTCTTGACGGAAGGAAGTGGACATAATTTAATTTCCTGGAAAAAAAAAATTATTTTTACTCTGCTAAATGGCCCCACCGAAAGGTTCCCTGAGAGTGGTGTTTATAGAATCTGATCAATGCGAATGAGATTCCAGTCTGATGGGTGGGAATGAGCATGCTCAGAACGGTTTTCCCTGGCAATTCCCAAGCACTGGGCCTATGCGCTCTGCCGGGGACCTCGGGAAGGCCTGCTAGTTACCTGGATGTGTGAGACATGGAAACCGAAGCTTCCTGACATCGGACAGCGATGGAGGATCTAGACACATCCCCCTGGAGAGCAAGGATTCGGTGGGCGTGACATGTCCGGGCATCCGTTGCCACCCCCTGCCCTGTCAGTTTCATTTCCGTTACTTCTGAAACTCCCTGAGGCCTGAGCAGAAGGTGCGGTTTGTACAGGAGCTCTGGGGTTCAGAAATGGGCCCGAAGTCAGGACATTCCCATGTAGTGGGAAACCTCAAAGTCAGACTCAGGCAGAACACGCAGCAGAAAAGCTGTGAGGGAAGGAGGTCCATGTGATTGGGATGGAGGCCGATGGAGAAGAGGAGGAGCAGAGGGGAGGGGAGGGGAGGGCAGGGCAGCCTGATTGTATAAGCACAGAACCCAGGCCGATAGGGGAAGGATGAAGCCATGCGCTCACAGTGCAAACACTAGCTCACTCGGTGAGCCCGGCTGTGGGTGGAGCAATGGAAGCAATATGATATGCTGCAATGGGAGTTCTCGTCTGTACAAAGTTTACCTTCTAATGGCTCAAATCGTATTTAATTGTGTGTGTGGTGTTTTTTTTTTTTTTGTTTTATAAATGAAGAAAAGCTATAAGTATAATGTAATTATTTTATAGGTATACTATTAAATTATAGAACAAATAAAGAGACTCTAGGATTCTGTGGGATCTCGGTGTGACGTGCCATGAGAGAGGAATTGTGAGCTTGGCTCCGTGGGCAGCCTAGGAGCGCTGTGCGTTAGGAGGGCTTCTGTCCGGCCATGGTGAGTCGGACCCCTGGCCCACATCACATGATCGCCCGCCTTCGGGGCCTGGCAGCTTCAAAGAGATTCAGAACCAGGCATCCAAGGGCAGAGGTGCTGGGGATGGCTCTCAACCCTGGTCTTGGGGCGTTTTCCAAGACGTTTACAGATCCCAGCAGCTGGAGAGAGAATCTTTTCTTTTCTTTTCTTTTCTTTTTTCTTTTCTTTTCTTTTCTTTTCTTTTCTTTTCTTTTCTTTTCTTTTCTTTTTTCTTTCCTTCTTCTTTTCTCTTCTCTTCTCTTCTCTTTCCTTTCCTTCTTTCTTTCTCTTTCTTTTTCTTCCATCCTTCTTTCTTTCTTTCTTTCTTTCTTTCTTTCTTTCTTTCTTTCTTTCTTTCTTTCTTTCTTCCTTTCTTTCTTTCTTCCTTCCAAAATATATCTTTATTGATTTCAGAGAGGAAGGTAGAGAGAGAGAGAGAGAGAGAGAAACATCAATGATGAGAGAATGATGGATCGGCTGCCTCCTGCATGCCACCTATCGGGGATCGAGCCCACAACCTGGGCATGTGCCCTTGACCAGAATCAAACCTGGGACCCTTCAGTCCGCAGGCCAACGCTCTATCCACTGAGCCACACCGGGTATGAAGAGAGAATTCTCCAGCTGTTCCCACTGTGTTCTCTGCATAAGGAAGACTGAGCCGGGCAACCTGGAGAAATCGCCGCAAATAGAAGTCTGCTGTCCACCTCGCCATCCCCTTAGCAGCCCGGGCACCGCACCGTGTCTTCCACGAGCCAGACCTCGTCCTGAGTTTTGTACATTTTCACGTTCACTTGTCACGAGGCTCGGCCTTTCTTAATTTAAATCCTTTTGTTTCACAGCGTTCACTTTCTCTATGAATTGACTTACCTGCCATTCAAGAGACTGAACTACCAATAAAAAGAATGAAACTGCATATGGTTGGTTTGCTGTTTGGATTTAAAAGGGATTTCATGGAACTTCATAATAAATAATTCAATTTAGTTCATTAAATGGGACCCCACACTCCACTTAAATGAGACTAAGGCATTCCAATTCACTTGTTTCTGAAGTTGGATGATTGATTTTTTAAAAAAAAAACAAAAAACAAAAAACTATTATTAATGATTTCAGAGAGGAAGGGAGAGGGAGAGAGAGATAGAAACATCAATGATGAGAGAGAATCATTGATCGGCTGCCTCCTGCACACCCCCCACTGGGGATCAAGCCCACAACCCAGGCATGTGCCCTTGACTGAAATTGAACCTGGGACCCTTCAGTCCACAGGCCGGCGCTCTATCCACTGAACCAAACTGGTAGGGCAATTGATTTTTTTAAATCCTCACTGAGGACATGCTTAGAGAAAGGTGGGGGGAGACAGAGACAGAGATATCGATGTGAGAGAGAAACATCTTGCCCCAACTGGGAACTGAACCCGAAACCTAGGTACATGCCCTGACCAGGAGTTGAACTGGCGACCCTTCGGTACACAGTATGATGCTCAACCCACTGAGCCACTCAGGCCGGGTAGATGGTTGACTTTACGTTACAAAGTCAATGAAAAAGAATTGGCTGCTATTGGGTGAACCGCATAGAGAGGAGGCATTCCTAGCGAACGTATTTGATGGTTGGCCTGTCACCCCTGGTTATGAATGTCTGCCTGGGAGGTGACCAATCAGACCGGGTCATAAGGAATATCATTAACGGTTAGTTGATCACCAGGTTACCTTCTGAATCCTCTTCAGCTCCACGCTCGCCACTCCTCCTCCCAACCCCACGGCCCCGGCTCCCCAAGGAGGGCAGGCATCGGAGGCCCTTTAGCAAAGGGGACAGGTGGGCACCAGGCCGCATTTGCTCTTGTTGCGTGTACCCATGGGCAAGTTGGCGTTGCTGGCTTCTCCGGTACTCGGCCTGGGAAACGTGGGGGCCAAGAACAAAGCCACTGTCGTGTAGGTTCTACAATCCTGAGATTCCTACCAGGTTTGCCTTCTCCACCTTTTAGAGGAGGGGTGGGGGGCTAATCGCAGGCCTGTCCGGTTCAGGGGTGTCGGGGAGTCTGAGATTCTCAACTGCATCGGCCCACTCCTTCCTGATTAGGATGTTGACCTTGGCCCAGACTCGCTGGAGCTCCCCTGACACGGCTCGGCTTCTGCGTCCGAGTCGGCCTGACTGCGGGAGACGAGGGCTCCGTTAAATGCTGCCGGAAAACCTATGCTTTCATGTTCTGATGGAATCCGTCTTCCATCGCATTGAGTCTTTTTTTTTTTTTTTTTAATATATTTTATTGATTTTTCACAGAGAGGAAGGGAGAGGGATAGAGAGTTAGAAACATCAATGAGAGAGAAAAATTGATCAGCTGCCTCTTGCACACCTCCTACTGGGGATGTGCCCGCAACCAAGGTACATGCCCTTGACCGGAATCAAACCTGGGACCTTCAGTCCGCAGGCTGACACTCTATCCACTGAGCCACACGGGTTAGGGTTTTCTTTTGTTTTTTTTTTTAATCTCTTGAACAAATCCATGCCACTTGGAAGTCAGTACTCAATGCCACACTCCTTAAAGTCACAACTCTGAAACGCCAGCCGGGGTTCCGGGCTCCCCACCTCTGCCGCTAACACACCCATCTTCACTCGCCAAATTCTGCCTCTGTGGTGCAGAGGGAGACACAATTTGACACTGACGCAGAGAAACTGAGGGAGCAGCAAAGGGATCCTGACTCAACCCAGTGACTCAATGAAATAGAAGTCCGGGCCCCAAAATTGAGTTCATGGGCCCAGGATGTAGGGCAATGCTGCTGCCGGGGGTTAGAGTGCTGCCATAGAAATTGGGGTTCTGACTTGAAGGTCTGGGCCCCAAATTAAGGTCTAATCTAGGGATGAGGGTCTGGGACCCAGCATGGAGATCTGGGACCCAGGATGGGGGTCTGGGATACGGCATGGCGTTCTGGGCCCCGGATAGAGGTGTGTGCCCGGGATTGAAGTCAGTGCCTCTTAGGGAGGTCAGCGCCCTTGAAGGAAGTATGAGTCCGGCCATGGAAATGGGGGTCCTGCCGTGAGGGTCTGGGCCCCAAATTAAGGACTGATCCTTGGCTGAAGGTCTAGACCCTAGGATAGGAGTCTTGGCCCCAGGATGGAGGTCTGGGCCCCGTGGTAGTGATCCCGGCCCCAGGAGTGATGTCAGGTACCCGGATGTAGGTGAAGGCCCCGGATGGAGGTGCTGGTACCGCCGTAGGAATAGGGGTCCTGGCCTTAAGGTCTGGGCCCCGAATTAACATCTGATCCTGGGATGGATGTCAGGGCCCCGGAATGGGGGTCTGGGCCCCAGCAGGGAGGTCTGAGTGTCGGGATAGAAGTCCAGGCCCCATAATTGAGTTCACCGGCCCAGGATGTAGGGCAAATGCTGCTGACGGAGGTTTCGAGTGCCGCCATAGAAATAGGGGTCCTGATTTGAAGGTCTGGACCCCAAATTAAGGTCTAACCTTGGGATGGGGGTCTGGGAACCAGGATGGGGGTCTGGGACCCGAGATGGGGGTCTGGGATACGGCATGGAGGTCTGGGCCCCAGATAGAGGTTTCGGTCCAGCATTAAAGTCAGTGCCTCTTAGGGAGGTCAGGGCCCTGGAGGGAGGTCCGAGTCCTGCCATGGAAATGGGGGTCCTGCCGTGAGGGTCTGGGCCCCGAATTAAGGTCTGATCCTTGGTTGAAGGTCTAGACCTCAGGATTGGAGTCTGGGCCCCAGGATGGCGATCTAGGCCCCAGGATGGAGGTCTGGGCCCCGTGGTAGTGATCCCGGCCCCAGGAGTGACGTCAGGTACCCGGATGTAGGTGAAGGCCCCGGATGGAGGTCCTGGTAATGCCATAGGAATAGGGGTCCTGGCCTTAAGGTAAGGTCCCCGAATTAAGGTCTGATCCTGGGATGGAGGTTTGGGCCCCGAGAAGGAGGTCTGGGCCTCAGGAGGGATGTCTGGGGGTCCGGGGTGAGGTCCGCTCGCCAGAATTGAGTCAGGGCCCTGGATGTAGGTCAAGGCCCATGGTGGAGGACTGAATGCCGCTGTAGAAATAGGGGTCCTGCCATTAAGGTCTGGGCCCCCCATTAAGGTCTAATCCTGGGCTGTAGGTCTTGCTCCTGGGATGGAGGTCTGGGATACCGAATGGGGGTCTGTGCCTCAGCATTGAGGTCTGTGTCCCATTATAGTGGTCCAAGGCCCCAGGACTTACGTCAGTGCCCCTGAGGGTGGTCACGGCCCAGGAGGGAGGTCCCAGTCCCGCCACGGAAATAGGGTTCCTTCCATGAGGGTCTGGGCCCTGAATTAAGGTCTGATCCTGGGATGAAGGTCTGGGCCCCGGGATGGGGGTCAGAGTCTCAGGATGGGGTTCTGAGACGCAGGATTGGGGTCTGGGCCCCGAGGTAGTGGTCCCGGCCTCAGGAGTGACTTCAGGTACCCGGATGTAGGTAAAGTCCCATGATGAAAATCCTCGTACCGCCATAGGAATAGGGGTCCTGCCAGTAAGGTCTGGGCCCCGAATTAACGTCTGATCCTGGGATGGATGTCAGGGCCCCGGAATGGGGGTCTGGGCCCCAGCAGGGAGGTCTGAGTGTCGGGATAGAAGTCCGGGCCCCATAATTGAGTTCCCCGGCCCAGGATGTAGGGCAATGCTACTGACGGAGGTTCGAGTGCCGCCATAGAAATTGAAGTTCTGACTTGAAGGTCTTGGCCCCAAACGAAGGTCTACTCTTGGAATGGGGGTCTGGGATCCAGCATGGAGATCTGGGAAACGGGATGGGGGTCTGGGACCAGGGATGGTGGTCTGGGATATGGCATGGAGGTCTGGAGGTCTCGGCCCGGGATTGAAGTCAGTGCCTCTTAGTGAGGTCAGGGCCCTGGAGGAGGTCTGAGTCCCGCCATGGAAATAGGGGTCATGCTGTGAGGAAGTCTGAGCCCCAGGATGCCGATGTGGGCCCCAGGATGGAGGTCTAGGCCCCGTGGTAGTGATCCCGGCCCCAGGAGTGACGTCAGGTACCCGGATGTAGGTGAAGGCCCCGGATGGAGGTCCTGGTAATGCCATAGGAATAGGGGTCCTGGCCTTAAGGTAAGGTCCCTGAATTAAGGTCTGATGCTGGGATGGAGGTTTGGGCCCCGAGATGGAGGTCTGGGCCTCAGGAAGGATGTCTGAGGGTCCGGGGTGAGGTCCGCTCGCCAGAATTGAGTTCAGGGCCCTGGATGTAGATCAAGGCCCAGTATGGTGGACCGAATGCCGCTATAGGAATAGGGGTCCTGCCATTAAGGTCTGGGCCCCGAATTAACGTCTGATCCTGGAATGGGGGTCTGGGCTCCTTCATGGGGGTCTGGGCCCCAGCAGGGAGGTCCTAGTGTCTGGATAGAAGTCCGGGCCCCATAATTGAGTTCCCCGGCCCAGGATGTAGGGCAATGCTGCTGACGGAGGTTCGAGTGCCACCATAGAAATTGGGGTCCTGATTTGAAAGTGTGGTCCCTAAATTAAGGTCTAATCTTGGGTTTGGGGTTTGGGTACTGGTTTGGGGGTCTGGATTCCAGGATAGGTGTCTGGGGTACCTCATGGAGGTCTTGGCCCCGGATAGAGGTCTCAGCCACGGGATTGAAGTCCGTGCCTCTTAAAGTTGTCAGGGCCCTGGAAGGAGGTCCGACTCCCGCCATGGAAATAGGGGTCCTGCTGTGAGTGTCTGGGCCCCGAATTAAGGTCTCATCCTTGGATGAAGGTCTAGACCCCAGGATGGGAGTCTGGGCCCCAGGATGGCAATCTGGGTCCCGAATTAAGGTCTCTTAATTCGGGGCCCCATGGTAGTGATCTTGGCCCCAGGAGTGATGTCAGGTACCCGGATGTAGGTGAACGCCCCGGATGGAGGTTCTGGTACCGCCATAGGAATAGGGGTCCTGGCCTTCAGGTGCTGTCCCGAATTAAGGTCTGATCCTGGGATGGAGGTCTGGGCCCCAAGATGGGGTCTGGGCCTCAGGAGGGATGTCTGGGGGACCGGGTAGAGGTCCTCTCCATAGAATTGAGTTCAGGGCCCTGGAAGTAGGTCAAGGCCCAGAATGGAGGACTGAGTGCCGCTATAGGAATAGGGGTTCTGCCATTAAGGTCTCGGCCCCGAATTAACATCTGATCCTGGGATGGATGTCAGGGCCCCGGAATTGGGGGTCTGGGCCCCAGCAGGGGGTCTGAGTGTCGGGATAGAAGTCCGGGCCCCATAATTGAGATCACGGGCCCAGGATGTAGGTCAATGCTGCTGACGGAGGTTTGAGTACCGCCATAGAAATTGGGGTTCTAACTTGAAGGTCGATGCTCAACCACTGAGACACACTGGCCAGGCTCGAAGGCCCCGTTTTCTACAGAGGGCTGTTGGCAAACACTGCTTTAGAAATGTCCCTCGTTTCCTCTTCTTTTTGACAAGTCTTTTTACTCATAATAGAAGAAAGTACTTCCTTTTTTTAAGGAGCAGTGTCTAAGGTTCGTTTGTCATCAGTGCCTTCATTATCTGCATCTTTTGGGATCTGGGCCCCAGGATGGAGGTCTGGGCCCTGTGGTAGTGATCCCGGCCCCAGGAGTGATGTCTGGTACCCAGATGTAGGTGAAGGCCCCAGATGGAGGTCCTGGTACCGCCATAGGAATAGGGGTCCTGGCCTTAAGTTGTTGTCCCTGAATTAAGGTCTGATCCTGGGATGGAGGTCTGGGTCCCGAGATGGGGGTCTGGGCCTCAGGAGAGCTGTCTGGGGGCCCGGGTAGAGGTCCTGTGAACCAGGAGGTCATGGTTTGATTCCTGATCAGGGCTCAATTCCCAGTGTGGGGTGTGCAGGAGGCAGCCAATCATTGATTCTCATCATTGATGTTCCTCTCTCTCTCTTTCCCTCTCCCTTCCTCTCTGACATCCATAAGCATATCTTTTGGAAAAGAAAATGGGGCCTTACAATTATTCATTTGATTGTCCTCCTCTTGTCCTCCTGGGGACTTCTAACCCATCCCATCTTCCGTGCATCTCTCTGCGTTCTGAGCTGTGCCAGTTCATCCTGATGAAGTACCAAGGGCCCCAGCCCCATCCCGACTCCAAGTCCTTGAAGGGAAAGAGTGTGTTTAATAAACTAGGCACATGTGACATCTTCCTAACCACCACCTCCACCCTTCCGATCCTGCTGCAGGGACATCCTGCACGCAGCAAGACCGGAGCCTGGAACAAGGATGCGCTGGCTCACGTGTGGGGCGTGGGGGTGCTGGGTCCCAAATTATAAATTGGGTGTCTAATCAAGGCTGGAAACTTTACACTTGATGTTTGAAAGTTCAGCAAAAAGGTTGGGGAGTTGTCCAAATATTTACTTCTGTCGTTTTGTGTTGTTTTGCTTTCCGCTTTTGTGTTTGTGGTGTGGTATGTGTATATTTTTAAGTTTCTGTTTTAGTTGAGTAGCCAAACAGTATACAACTCGTGTTACCGTAGGCACCACATGTCTGTTTTCCCATGTGCTAGAAGGTGCTCTGTTGGTGGGATCTGTTTCTGGATGACTTCTGGAGTTTGGGAAGCTACATTTTAAAATTCTTTCTTTTAAAAAATATATATATTTAAATATATATACATATATATGTATGTATATATATTAAATGTATGTATATATTAAATATGTATGTATATATATTTAATGTATGTATATATTAAATATATATATATGTATGTATGTATGTATATTTTATTTCAGAGCGGGAGAAAGGGAGACAGAGATAGAAACATCCATGATGAGAGAAAAGCATGGATCGGCTGCCTCCTGCACGTCCCACACTGGGGATCCAGCCTGCAACCCGGGCATGTGCCCTGGCCGGGAATCGAACCGTGACCTCTCGGTTCATAGGTCGACTTTCAACCTGGTTTTTTTTGTGTGTTTTTGGTTTTTTTAATATTTTTTATTCATTTCAGAGAGGAAGGGAGAGGGAGAGAGAGATAGAAACATCAATGATAAGAGAGAATCATTGATTGGCTGCCTCCTGCACGCCCCTCACTGGGGATGGAGCCCGCAACCCGGGCATGTGCCCTTGACTGGAATCGAACCCGGGACCTTTCAGTCCACAGGCCAACAACGCTCTATCCACTGAGCCACACCAGCTAGGGCTCACCCTTGTTTTATTGGTAGACGTCTTGCTGCAAACCTGATTTTTGCCTGTCTTGATTTACCACTTAGGCCTCCTGCCTGTTGAAAAAATAATAATAACAAACCACATCCAGGGAAGCTTCTAATAGCAATTGGTGTGTCCAGGCCCATTGTTGCAAACACAGGATTTTATGATCGGACCTAAGGGGGAGATCTCAGCTTGGAAAAGCAGACCCCACTGGCTTTGTCTGCGGCCTGCCGCGGTGAGCATCCTCTCTCCGCCTCCTCCGCCCAGACCCACACACGAAAGGGGAGGACCTTGCATACACTTGGTGGCTGGAGTGGCTGATGCCTCCTCTCATTTTAATCAACGACGGAGATGGCATTTCGATTCTTGGCTGCTTTGGGATGATTTCAGAGGGGAGACGGGCTAAGTGCTCCTTCTATCACACCATCAGAAAGCACGAAACCTCTTCCCGTTGCTTCTGATTATGTAACTGAAGATGTGTTCCCTGGGGAACAAAACCCCCCAAATACAGCCTTCAAAGGCCCGAGCTCACTAATTGGCTGGGAGGTGGATGTGTTAATGGCAAGCCGGTGTGATGCAAAGGATGGTGGCCCAGCACTTGTTAGCAACAACTCCTCCTCCTCGGGTCCTCCTACCTCCTCCAGCCCACCGTCACTTTATTTTGCTATACGTTGTTTTGCTTTGTTTTTCCTTACTCGTCTGGCCTATAGCTGAACTGAATTTTCTTTTAAATTCCCTCTTTATTGCCCTAGCTGGTGTGGCTCAGTAGATAGAGCGTCGGCCTGCGGACTGAAGGGTCTCGGGTTTGATTCTGGTCAAGGGCACATGCCCGGGTTGTGGACTCGATCCCCAGTAGGCAGCGTGCAGGAGGCAGCCGATCAATTATTCTCTCTCATTATTGATGTTTTTCTCTCTCTCTCTCTCTCTCCTTCTTCTTCTTCTCCCTTCCTCGCTCTGAAATCAATAATAAACATCTATTTTTTTTAATTCCCTCTTTGCTTCTAATTATTTCCATTCTTTTAAAGAATACCCTTAAAATTTTAACTTACATTTAATTTTAGATTTCTGTAACAATGCCTACACATATTCAATAACACTGTTGTTTTTTCATCATCGCTGTGAAAAGTTACCTAGCACATATACATAGGAGACCAGAGCTTGTACGTGGACAGTACTGGTTTATGGAGGTATTCTTGGCATACAGTATACCTTGCGCTCTCAAAGGTATCCTATTAAAAGAATAAATTATTGGTCACCCTACTTAAAATAGCACAGCACCTGACATTATTTTACATAATTTCTTATTTGTCTTCCCCACTAGAACGTGTTATAAGACATTTTTCTGCTTGTTCATTACTTCTTATATTTTAAGTATATTTTATCTTATTTTATTTTATTTTATTTTATTTTATTTTATTTTATTTTATTATGTGCCCCCTGCACGCCCCACACTGGGGATGAAGCCTGCAACCCGGGCATGTGCCCTGACAGGGAATTGAACCATGACCTCCTGGTTTATAGGTCGATACTCAACCACTGAGCCACGCCAGCTGGGGTTAGCTACAACTCTTCAAAGAAATTATGCTTTCTTTGGGCATCTGAGGACTGTATTGCCATTTATTTCTCTTCTCCCCCTTCACTTGCTAACTCCTACTCAATCCCTCGAGATTCAGCTTTTTATACTTTCTGAATTGGACATTACAATGAATTGCAATTATTGCTTTACACTCTTTTTATCCCCAACTTGACCTTAGGTTCTTTGATAACATTCAGTTCTTTTCCTGTTTAAATGTACAGCTGTTAAATGTATGCCTGGGCATAAAGGAGATGGTAAGCCCATGTGCAGGTGATGAAAAAAGTGATTGTTACTTACATTATGTTGAAAAAATTAGAATAGACCCAAACGCAAAGCTTATTTATGAAAAAAGAAACTTTCCATGCTTCTGTGTTAGCATCACACTTCGTTTTCAGCACGCATTGTGGATATCGAGCCATCTCTCTGCACCATCATTTTTCTTCTGTCTTATCTTTCAACTAGAGGCTTGGTGCACGAAGTCCTTGCATGGGTGGGGTCCCTAGGCCTGGCCCGCAATCAGGGCTGATCAGGGCCTTCCGGCTGCTGGCCAGGGCCTTCCTTCCCTGGCTGCCAGCTGTCGGCCAGGGCCTTCCTTCATTCCATGCCGCCCCCTGGTGGTCAGCACATGTTATAGTGAGCGATCGAACTCCCGGTCTCCCGGTCGAACTCCCAAGAGGAAACTTTGCATATTAGCCTTTTATATATATAGACTAGAGGCCCAATGCACAAAGATACATGCAAGAATGGGCCTTCCTTCCCCTGGCTACCGGCACCGCCTTTGCTCCCGCTGGAGCCGCCTTTCCGCCTTCCCACGCTGCCCAGAGGCCCAGAGCGGCTGGGGCAGGGCAGCCGCTTGGTGCCTGAAAATTAACCCGCCATCTTTGTTGGGTTAATTTGTATACTCACTCCTGATTGGCTGGTGGGCGTCACGAAGGTACGGTCAATTTGCATCTTACTCTTTTATTAGTGTCAATAGCCCTTTACCACATATTCTGTACCGAATAAATTTCTGCATCTGATTTCTAAAAGATTTCTCAGACATTAATATGTTGTTGTTCATAAGTGGAAAATACTTTTTTCTTCCAATTACATTAGGAAAACTTCAACCTTTTTCAAAATATGTTTTGATGTAGCACAATAATTACTTTATCTTGGAAAACAAGCATTCATCAAATACTTAACTATTAACCATTGTAAATAAGAACTTTTAGGAATCTTCACACAGAGATAGCCTAACTTCTCTTCCTCCCAGATTTAAATGCGATGGCTTCATTTTGCAATATCCTTAGGCAACGTGCACACAATGGACACCGGACCTTTGATTACTCATTTTATTTTCATATAAATTAACATCCTAAAAAATTGAAATAGAAACACTAAATACAGTATTGCACATAGCGATCTTTGTTAAAAGTCCTATATTTTCATTGAAGAATATTAATTTACACATTGGAAGGAGGGAAGGAGACAGGAAGACTACAAAACGACAACCAAAAACCCACTATGCTTTCTCTACACTTAAACAACAAACTAAGGTAGGAGACCATACTTTACATAAATACAAACTTAGTTGCGAGTCAGAACGCTCTCTTTTTAAGTTGCTTTCCACCATGGGTTTGCAACAGCCATAAATTCTCCTCTTTCTCTACAACCATAACCCCCAACCAATATCATTAAAAATCATTTTTACAAACCACACCTACTCATGTGAGACAAAACCATCACAACGCATCATAAGCTGACTCGAAGTACTCTCCAAAGAGTCCTAGATTTATTCTTTTCCCTCCAACATAAAATCCTTTCCTGGGCTCCTTCAAATAATGAATAATTGCATATCCACTTTACAGCTTTGAATCACCTGCCATAACCTACAGAGATGGTCCCAAGGATGTCAAAATACTCCAACAGGTGTGTTTCATTAACAAGTTCTAGGCAGATGTCAATCCAACAATCAGCCACGTCTGATCATTTTATGAGCATCCCTTATTTAAATTCCTCCAAAACACTGCGTCATATTTTCTTTGTGAGAGGCCATGGCAAAGTGATGGAGTGGCACACACCTTCAGTTTTCCTTCTTCCTGCTACAGATTCACTTTATGTTGGGTTTCCAAAGACAGTCTGATAAAAAGCCCTCAATAAACAAAATACTGACTTCTGCCTATATGAAATGATTGATAAGAAAGGGGTTTCCTTCTGCTCTATTTTTTCATTTTCTTCCCAGCAAAAATAGGATCATCTTTTTTCACAAATATATATTTATGGAGAGCAACTCAAAGAGTTGGGAAAGCCTTCCTGATGATAGATCAATGGTACTGAAATCTTAGGATAGAAAATACAGACGTAGATGGGAAACTGATACGACTCACTAGAAATGACATTTCAACCATACATCCGCCACGCGGTCACGCGGAGCACTGGTTTCCACTAGCAAGGAGCCTTGCTGTAGAAGGAATATTCTCAGAAAAGTAAATTTTAGGTTAATGTGTAGCATGTTCAGAATTAATGCAGATACTGCCTCCTCGAACATGCTGTCTCGGCCTATCGGTGTAACACCATCAACTTTTACAAAAAGAAAAAGATGTCAGGTTCTACTCGGGTCTCCTGCTTTTTCACTTTCATAGGAACGTCCAGTGAAGTTCAACCATCAGTCAGCTGTCTAGAAAACACAGAGATGATGCAAGGGGTCAAGAAGAAAATGATCGGGATGATGCTGTTCCCTTCCGGCCTTCAGGTCGGCTGAATGTTGAGTAAGTGGCCACAGGGTGACTCATGTTCATCCTGCTTTCCTTTGTTCAGGTTTTCATGCTGATCTTTGCTTTCTGAAAAGAAATGCGCCAGAGAAGAGTGACAGTTAGAAACAAGAAGTTTAAAAATGTCTGGAGTTTTTAGAGGAGCCCAAACAAGACCTTTTCTTTTGGACCAAATTCTCTGAGAAAGGTTAAAGGTCAACCAGCCCATAAAGGGAAAAATATATATATAAGTAGAATACGTTTCATTGTTTAGAATTTTCACCAAGACAAAAATATTGAGTGGAAGCCAAGGTTTTAAAATTTCGTTTCTAATGGATGGTAAAGAGCACCAACCCAACTTTCTCATTCTCAGTTTTATGTACACATACACTAATAGGAAAATTGAACGGGTTGTATCCCAGCATGATTGGGGTTAACTACTAAATAATTATTCCTCCTCGTTCAATACACTTTAAATTTGTACTTTAATCAAAATGACAGAAAAGAAAGTAAGCCATAATATACTACTTGTCATTAGTGAAGAATGATTCTGACAGAGAGAAACTGAATGGAAAACAGCTTTTATTTCTCTAATTTTTTGCATTTGGTTACTTATTTAGGTTGCGAGCTAATTAATTATTGTGCTTAGCTAACAGTTCAAGGCTCATTGTCTTGCTGTCCTGTCATTTTTAAATTCTATTTTTCAATTATAGCTGACAGTCAGTATTATTTTATATTAGTAGGTGTACAGTAGAGTGTTCAGACAATCATATAATTTACAAAGTGATACCCCTGATATTTTGAGTACCACACATACTTATTAAGTATTATTGACTATATATTCCCTGTGCTGTGCTTTACGTCCCCGAGACAATTTTGTAACTAACAATTTGTGATTCTTAATCCCTTCACCCTTTCCATCCTGCCCCCTGAACCCTCGTCCCATCTGGCAGTCTTCAATTTGTTCTCTGTAACTACGAGTCTGTTCCTGTTTTGTTTATTCATTTATTTTGTTCTTTAGATTCTACATATAAGTGAAATCATATGGTATTTGTCTTTCTCTGTCTGACTTATTTCACTTAGCATAATATCCTCAATGCCCAACCATGTTGTCACAAATAGTAAGATTTCATTCTTTTTTATGGTCAAGGAATATTGCATTGTATATGTGTACCACAGATTTTTTTTTTATCCACTCGTCTACTGATGTGCAATTGGGATGTTTCTATATCTTGGCTACGGTAAGTAATGCTGTAATGAACCTAGGGGTGTATATATCTTTTAGTGTTTTGGATTTCGTTGGATCGATACCCAGAACTGGAATTGCTGAGTCATGAGGCAGTTCTATTTTTCATTTTTGAGGAATCTCCATACTGTTTTCCAAAGTGGCTGCACCCATTTGTAATCCTGGTCAACAATGCAAGAGGGTTGCCTTTTCCCCAATACTTGCGTTTATTGATTTATTGATGATAGCCATCCTGACAGGTGTGGTGATATCTCATTGTGGTTTTAATTTGCATTTCTCTGATGATTCTTGATGTTGAGCGTCTTTTCGTATGTCTGTTGGCCATCTGCATGTCCTTTGTGGAATGATGTCTATTCAGGTCCTTTGCCCATTTTTTAAATTGGATTGTTTGTTTTGTTGGTGTTGAGTTGCATGAGTTCTTTATAAATTTTGTATATTAACCCCTTGTCGGATGTATCAATGGTGAATATTCTCTTCCATTCGGGAGGTTGCCTTTTCATTTTGTTGATGGTTTCTTTGCTGTGCAAAACTTCATAGTTTGATGTAGTCTCATTTGTTTATTTTTTTCTTTTGTTTCTCTTTTCCAAGGAGATATATCAGAAAAAAAACTATTGCTAAGAGAAGCATCCGATATTTTATTGCCTATGTTTTTTTCTAGGGTTTTTAGGGTTTCAAGTCTTACATTTAAGTCTTTAATCTATTTTTAATGTATTCTTGTATATGTTTCCATTTATTTGTATCTTATTCAATTTATTTCTTTGGTGATTTATAATTTTATGAGCGTAAAATTATACTTTTGTCTCCTTGGTTCAATTTATTCCCAGGTATTTTTCTTTTTGATGCAATTGTAAATGGGACTGTTTTCCTAATTTCCCTTTATAATTCATTATTGGTATATAAAAATGCAACTGACTTATGAATATTAGTATTATATCCTGCTACATTACTGAATTCATTTCTCAGTTCTAGTAGGTTTTTGGTGGTATCTTTAGGACTATTTAAATGTAGTATCAGGTCATCTGCAAATAGTGACAATTTTACTTCTTTCCAAATTGGGTGCCTTTTATTGATTTTTCTTCTCTGATTGCTGTGGCTAAGACCGCCCTATTGAATACCATATTGAATAAAAGCGGTGAAAGTGGACAACCCTGTCTTGTTCTTGATCTTAAGAAAAACATCTTTAGCTTTTCCCCATTGAGTATGTTAGCTGTGGGTTTGTCATATATGGCTTTTCCCCATTGAGTATGTTAGCTGTGGGTTTGTCATATATGGCCTTTATTATGTTGAGGTACGTTTCCTTTCTTCCCACTTTGCAGAGAGCTTTTATCATAAATGAATGCTGGATTTTGTCAAATGCTTTTTCTGCATCTTTTGATATGGTTTCCCCCCCACCCCTTCATTTTGTTTATGGGGTGTATCACATTGATTGATTTGTAGATATTTTACCAACCTTTCATCCCAGAGATAAATCCCACTCGATCACGGTGTATGATCGTTTGAATGTATCTGCTAATATTTTGTTGAAGATTTTTGCATCTATGTTCATCAGGGATATTGGCCTATAACGTTCTTTCACTGCAATGTCTATATCTGGTTTTGGAATTAGGATAATGCTGGCCTTGTAAAATGAGCTTGGAAGCCTTTCCTTCTCTTGCATTTTCTTTTGCAATAGTTTGAGAAGGATAGGTGTTAATTCTTCTTTGAAAATTCACCTGTGAAGCCATCTGGTCCAGGACTTGGGAAGGGAACACAGCCTGGAACTGAAGTCACAACTCGTAACTTTTTCTAAAGAGGGCTATTTAGCCATATAAAAACTTGGGTTGCTTTAATATCTTTTCCACTTAGACTACGCGAGGCTAATCCAGTTGAACATGTTCCCATTTTAAAACCTACCCCAACTTTTCATCTAGAAGAGCATCACTCACTTAGTCTGTGGCACCAAGCGATAATCCCTCGCAACTTTCAGCAAAACACTGGCTGTGTCACGAGGCCACGAGGGAAAACTCATCGTTTGCCCTGAGCCCTCCCCTAGGGTGCAAAACTTGGCATTTTCTTTTTAAGGAAGAAGTGGGCAAGGAAACTTAGAACAGCTTGTTCAACTCAGTTTACTGACTGACAGCTGTTAAGCAGCCAACTGTGTAGAGACATTTATGGGGACAAACCAGCTGCGAGCCCTCTGGTCTTAGCAAAGAACAACTGCGCACTTGACTTTTCCCGCTATGGTTCAGATCCCAGTGGCACTAATGCAATTCTAACAGCCACTCTGGGTTCAAATGCACCCTGGGCTGTGATCATGTGTAATGAAGAGCGTGAAAGTTCACCCCCTACCCCTGCTTCCCGCTGGTATTCCCATATCCACATAGAAGCACTCAGTAGGTTGTTTATCTTACTTCTTAAGCTTGGAATGCTGAATACTGAGATTCTTCTTAGCCTCTTGGCCAGGGGTCCTCAAACTTTTTAAACTGGGGGCCAGTTCACTGTCCCTCAGACCGTTGGAGGGCCGGACTATAGTTTATAAAAAACTATGAACAAATTCCTATGCACACTGCACATATCTTATTTTGAAGTAAAAAAACAAAACGGCAAAAACACCCGCATGTGGCCCGCGGGCCGTAGTTTGAGGACGCCTGCTCTTGGGCCTAATGAAAGCCCTCAAGAAGGAGGAATTCTTTACGTTAGAAGCTCATTATGTATTCAAACTTAAGAGAAAAAAAGTCATTAAAATACTCCATGTTTGTCTATATTGATATTTGTATGTCAACACAGTGTTCAAAAGCCAAAGAGGAATCACAGGTTAAAGAACAGAAAAGTGAGGTACTTACAATCCCGGAGTCGTGTCTCGGCTTTATTTTATAAAGCGATTTTCCCTTTTTCTGCCTACACACCTCTTCAGCTTCTTTTACTCTGGGTGGGGAGAAGACACGGGCATTTGTGACTCTGAACAAAGACCTACACAGATCATAGCAATTCACCTTATAGTTGGTGAGCAAGCATCAACTCGTTAAGGATTTGAATTATTGGAGGAAAAAATACACAGAGATGCCACCTGACATTTGATTTAAAAACGTTAGAACGGCATGAACAGACTGTTGAACCTCAGAGGAAAGGCAGGGGAGGGTGGGTGGGAAGAGATCAACCAATGAACTTGTGTGCATAGATGCATCACCTGTGGACACAGACAATGGTGTGGTGAGGGCCTGGGGGGTGGGGAGGATGGGAGAGGGCTGGAAGAGTTTTTTGGTTTTTTTTTGGGGGGGGGGTGGGTAGGCGGGGAGAGTAGGACCTATGTAATACATTCAACAATAAAGATGTTAAAAATTAAAAAAATAAAAACATAGAATGTCAGAGCTAGAGGCAAATTCATTGAGGGGTTCTCAACTTGGAATCAAAGGATGCAGAATGGAATAATATACAAAAAGATAAATATTTTTATGTACACATTTCATCCTATATTTAAAAAGTCTTTTATATAAGAAAGTATATAAAAATTATATATACAAGACAGCAAAGAAAAATTCCTCATTTTCCAGGTGCGCATACTCAGATTGGCTCTATTACATGAATAGGACAGGCACCATAACATAAACCCAGCAGCACTAAAATAATTAAATGAGCAGCATCATGTAAAAACTCAACAGCTTACTTAAAATGAGTTCAGATTCGTTTTCCACAGCACATTTAGACGCATGCACGCAAGTCCATTGTACCGAATACTTGGGTAGTTTTTAAAAAATTGAATTCCATCAAGCATGGGAACCCATCACTTCGTTGAAAACAGAAAATAGGGAGGGAGCAATAATGACATTTTCATACCACGAGAATGTCTTTTTAAGCACACACGCCAAGGAAAACAGTAATGCGTTTGCCAGAGGTAGCGTTAAAAGAGGATGTTATTTGGAGAGTAAGTGCTGGCTTTGCTAGGGACATTGGGCAACATCTTAATATCCTGATGCCACTGACCTTGTATTCCCTCAAACAGCACAAGGGATCCATGATGTATCACAGTATTACTATTATTACTACACAGAGTGGTTGCAAAGATTTAAAAAAAAACGTATTTAAAAATTTCTTTCCAAAAACTTAAAATACTATAAACAGCTATGCAGGTTTACTTCCAAGGTACCATAGGACATCTACAAACTGGAATCCTATTAATATAACGGGGTACCATAGGAAGGAAAATAACCTATCAGATTAATGATATTGTATTACTATGGTTTACTGTGGGGATGAAAAAAAAATGAAGTATTTCTGAAGAAAGTAAAAAGGCCATGACATTTTCATAAAAGACTCTGTGTGTATGTCTGGAAGACTATTTCATCAAAGAAATGGATTGTAAATATCTTTCTTGAGTTCTGTGACAAAGGAGCTAATAAGAGAATTCATTTCCCAGAGAGCTCAGTGAATCTCTGCTCTTAAACATCTGAACACAACAAATAATTCAATACAGGAGCCACAGGGCTGATGCTTGTGTTTACCTTAAAGTGCGACCAATGAAATAACTCCTTTAGGACATAAGACGCCTGTGGGGTTGCTATTGTTAGCAATTCCAGAAAAAGATGACACTCCATTGCTAACACTTCTCTGACTTCCCACCCAGGCCATAAATTGCCTTTAATCCTTCCTCCAAACATTTGCAGACAAAAATATGTTCTCTATAGCAAACCAAGGACTGCAGAGTCCCCATCTTCCTCTAAAGCCACGATCAGTAAATTCACAATGAAGTCTTTTTGGACAGGGAATTAAGGAAACATTTTTCGTAGCCAAAATCCAGTATATTCCCTCTTAAATGGGCTTGGAGCACTTGAAAGCATTTGGGGACATTTATAAAAATGGACGTCACACGCATTTAGATCACCAGAGCGTCTTCATTTTTCTCACTATCTTATTCATCTTATTCTCAAAACACGTTTTTGGAGGGATCACAGGAAGCCGCGTCTAATGCGCACATATTTAATTTTACACAAAAACCAATTTGGCCATTCCTTACGGCAGAGAGGACGAGGACTACAAAGAATTTGCGTCCACGAACCCTCGCAAGATCTTTGAGCTCAGCCATTTATTTGACAATCTTTTATGGAGGAGCGACTCCAGGTCAGGCACGGGGATGGGCTCAGTTTGATAAGGACAATGAAATCCAACGTCTGATAGGAGAGAGACGCACACGGCAAGGGGAGCGCAGTGGGGCATGAAGTACCACCACGGGTCTGCAGAGCTCAGCTGTGTCCCCGAGGAGGGGTTGGCAGGCAGCGGGTATGGGAATCTTCCTAGAGAAGGGTGACAGCCAAGACGTGTTGCATTTTAGAGAGAATGGAAGGGAAGGAGGGTGACAGGAGAGAGAGAGAGAGAGAGAGAGAGAGAGAGAGAGAGAGAGAGAGAGAGAGAGGGAGAGGCATCAATGTGAGGGAAACACATCGATTGGTTGCCTCCCACAGGGAATTGAGCCTGCAACCCCAGTATGTGCCCTTGACCAGAATCGAACTCCTCAGTCTGAAGGCCAACACTCTATCCTCTGAGCCAAACCGCCTAGGGCTGCATTTGACCTTGACAAAGGAAAAGTTTTGTAACAGAGCAGTGATGTGCACCAAGAGGTGTTCTCTGGAGAAAGGCAGTTTAGGGTGGGGCATGACGGTGAGAGCCAGGACAGCTATCAGCAGACTTAGTCTTGTGTGTGTGTGTCTGCTGTCTACAGTCTATCTGATGCAAGACCCAGCCTTCCCGAACCTCAAGTCCACTGGCTGAGCTAACCAGCCTTTTAATTCTTTTATTTTCAGAGAACTGAGTTTCCCAACTATCTTTCTAGAGATGCTTTCTTAATCTCCTTTCTTAATTATTAAATTTCCCCTCTGATGTTATTTTTCCTCCCAGCGCTCTAATCTTGACTCTGATCTTGACTGTGATTTCATCGGAAATCTCCACTTCACAATTCCAACTACCCTTTCTGCGCCGAAGACTTCAGACCTGCACGCCCAGCTCTGGCCTTCCCAGCCCCACGCTCCAAATCCTGGTGGACAGTACTCTCCTCTCTCTCACCTGGGCCTTGGCTAAGCACATAACCAGTAACCCTCTGAGCAATTCCTCTCCCTCTTCACCACCCCCTCCATGCACATGCAAATAGTCAACAAATTCTGTTATTCATTATTCTTTAATGATTTTAAAATCTGCCCCAACATCTCTAATTCCATTGATTTTTTTTGTTGTTGTTTTTGTTCATCTTCACCTGCGGATATTTTTTCCCCATTGATTTTTAAAGAGAGTGGGAAGGAAGGGGAACACAGAGAGAGAAACATCGATGTGAGAGAGACACATGGATCGGCTGCCTCCTGCACGCCCCCTACAGGGGATCGAGCCTGCAATCCGGGCATGTACCCCAACCAGGAATCGAACCGTGACCTCCTGGTTCATAGGTTGACATACAACTACTGAGTCACTCTCGCTGGGCTAAGATTAAATCTTTTAAAACTCTGAACATGTAAATTATGGCAGTTTAAAATAATTTCTGAAAGGAAACTATTTAGAAAAACTGGCCACATGATTTATCAAATGCTGGGGAACAGTACTATAACTGGACACATTTTGAACTCTATTCAAGGAAAAGTAGTAATGGAAACACAATGGGCTTTAGTGTTCATCTTTGAAAGAGGAAAGCACGTAAGACTGTCCAGAGAAAACACATTCTCTTGATTCTAACTTCTAGGAGGAATTTTTGATGTAGCTCTCAAAATAAGAAATGTGAACTATAGTTAGTACAAATCTAAAAATCCAGAAGACCGAGAAATTTCTCCAGTGGCCTTTAAAAAAAAAAAAATCCTCCATATAAACTGAGATTAATTTTCAAACCTGAACTTAGTGAAGACATTTCTGAGGACATTTCTAAAAACTCTAGGACAGTCGGCATATCTCCTCGATTATCTCAAACTAGAGGCCCGGTGCACAAAATTCGTGCAAGGGGCTCAGCCCTCGCAGCCCAGGCTTCACCCAGAAGGACGTCTGGAAGGTCATTTGGCTGTCCAGTCTAATTACCATATTACGCTTTAATTATTATAGATTGCAATCGTCTCAACTGAACAGCAGTCAGCAAGGGGCTCATCTAGGACAAGTGCTGGGAATACCAACAATTCTGTGCTGGTGAAGGAGGGAAATAAATTCCCTTCTGGGATCAGATGAGTAAACAGCAGAGTTCACATTCCATTGTGTAAATAAGGAGACTGAATTATATTCTGTCATACCAGGAGTAGCCTTCGTCCATCATCTCCCACAGGAACTTAACATGGTATCCGAAAATGTCGACAAATCTAGAACATTCCAGTTAGGACTTTTTAAAATGCTTAGATGATGATCATTTAATAGTCATTTTAATAGGATATGTATGTTCCTACACACATTAGAAACTTTAAGCTTCAGACCACATTTTTCATCACTAATTTGAAATCTCTGATTTAGAAAAAATAAAAAATAAAGGCTTGCTTTCCTACCGGATCACGTAGTAGGGACAATTTTCATTCTATATTAGATGTGGATTTACATGGAATTCACAAGAGTAGCTCAACTGAATTGTCTTTTTTTTTTTAAGTCCTGTAACAATGACCATGTTCTTCCTGTATATACTGAGGATTTTTAGATTTCCTCAATAAAACAGTGAAATGACACTCCCCCGTCACACAAAATGTCATACATGATGGCCAAAGCTATGACAAAATCACATTTGACAGCAAACCTCATCTTTTATTACAAGAAAATGGTGCTGGTTACTCCAACTGACGTTTTTCATGCAAACATCCTTTTCTATTTACCTTTCTGAAACTGTACCTTTACTCTCTCCACCTGTGTCAAGATATTTCCTGCATCTCAGTGATTTTTATTTTGCAAATGGCTCAGAAAGTTTTTGATTATACTCAGGGAGAGATCAAATTAAGTTTTCCTGGTACTCACACACGTGGTATATGTTTGGATACTTCTCCAACAAGGACAGTATGTACGAATAGCTTAGAGCCTGTTTTTATAAAAGACTTTCTTTGGTGGGGACTTGTAGTTTAGAGAGAGTTTATCACATTTCCTCCTTGTAAGGCTCATAAAAGAGTAAAACAAAGTTACTTGTATCATAATGGCGCAGAATTATGCAAGAGGGAGAAAAGCTTAATTAAGGAGTTAGATGTGGGAGATACACGAGGCAGAAATGGGATCAAGGAAACAAACACGCATTAAGGGAGAACAAGGGTCACAATTTTTCCTCTACTGGATTATTCCTCATGGGCCGAAGACATGCTGTTTATCCCACCATCAAAAAAAAATTCCTGAATCCACTTTCCCCTCCGGCCAGACCTTTTTCTCTGTGACCCTGTCATAAGTATGAACTCCTCAAAAAAGTTGCCTATAACCCTGGCTGGTTTGGCTCAGCGGATAGAGCGTCAGCCTGCGGACTGAAGGGTCCCGGGTTCATTTCTGGTCAAGGGCACATGCCCGGGCTGCAGGCTCGATCCCCAGTGGGGGCCGTGCAAGAGGCAGCCGATCCATGATTCTCTCTCACCATTGATGTTTCTATCCCTCTCTCCCTCTCCCTTCCTCTCTGAAGTCAATAAAAATTTTACAAAAAAAAACAACAAAAAAAACTCCACATTGCCTATCATCACCATCCTCACTTCCTCTTCTCCCATCCAATCCAATCCAGCGTTTGTCTCTCACCACTTGAGAGAGACTACTCTTGCGGATGTCACCAATTCCTCCACGTTCCCAAATGCAAAGGTCAACGCTCAGTCCTCATCTTTCCCAAAGGGGCATGAGCAGCATTTCACCCGGTTCTCTCTCTCGTCCCTCCTGCTTGAAGCTCTTTCTTCACCTGGCCCACGGGGCTACCCAGTCTGGCCCCAACATCCCCAAGTGTTTGGGACACAGCAGTAGATCACAGTCAGTGGTAAGGTGGTTGTGAGTCCCTTTCTTTTCCTTTATTAATAATAAGCTTTCTTCATAATTCCATCACTTGCACTTACTTATATATGTATGTTTTCCCGAATGATTATATGTGATTGGGAATATCTCTCCATTCACCCATCATCAATCCATCCATCCGTCCATCCATCCATGATATTAAAAAAAAATGCTTTTCCACCTTTTTCTCTAATTTGTCATCAATACTCTCTAGCCTCCAGTTCTTGCTATTGTTCTCTGTGCTCTAGTTCGTTTATTTTGCCTTTATAAAATAAAAACATTAGGAAAATCAGAGGCTGTAGGAAGTAAAGCCGTGTACAAGCTCTGCAGAATTAAGAGCGCTTCTGTTCTAAAAACAACACACGACTTTCAGGCCACATTAACATCCACGTCTAGATGGACTTTTACAATGAAAGCTTCCGAGTTATCTGAGAGCATCTTAACTTCTCTTAACTGATGCATACTTTTCCCAACTATTTCTCATCTCATTTACCTCCCCCACAAACTTGGAACACTTTAAAGTGGCCAAATGGAATTTCATCAAACTTTCCAAAAATGTTCACCCCCAGGCCATAGGAATTTGAACCAAAAGAGGTTAATTTTTAAAAATAATTCCATCTCATAAAATTAAGATCTACTGTAAATATGCTTTTATTTCTGATGGGCTTTATTTTTTTTAAATGTGGCTTATGTACATTTATAATGATAATTAGAATATTTTAAAGATGAGAGTTCGTATTTTTACCTCCTTTCCTTTTCCTCACCCAACAAATTTGAGAGACTGATCTCCATACACTTTGATGCCAAATGAAAGCTTCCAGGACTAGAGATTCTCACATGCAAACGTCTACTTCTGGCTATTTTAAATGCAAAATGAAAGTCTTCGATTCTGACACCAATTCCCAAGTGTGTTTTTCCCCACACCACCAAGCAATTAACCCAATTCTGACCCCATCTCCTGGGAGCTAGCATCAGACCCCACAGGTTAAGGGCTCTGTCCCACAAGACTGCCCCCCACTTCCGATGCCAACTGCAGTCCAGGTTGCCACCTGTGCTTCTGGTCAACCAGCTAGAGATAGGAGGTTCTAATAACACCCTCCTTAGGTCCGACTGCTTTGCCAGAATGGCTCACAGAACTCTCACACTTTACTTACTAGATCACTGGTTTATTATAAAAGGATATCGCTCAGGAACGCCTGACGGAAGACATACACAGGGCAAGGTGGGTGGAAAGAGGTGTGGAGATTCCATGTTCCCTGCGTGCACTATTCTCCCCGAATCTCCATGTGCCCTCCAATCTGGAAGCTCCTTGAATCCCATTCTTGGGGTTTTTATGGAGGCTTCTTTACATGGGCATGAGTGACTAAATCATGGGTCAATGGTAATTAGTTCAGCACCCCACCCACCTTTCCTGCCCACCAGGTCTGAAAGTTCCAATCCTCTAATCACAGGGTTGGTTCTCCTGGCCATCCTTAGATTACCCAGAGGCATTCCGAAGTCATCTCATTAAGATAAGCAAAGACACCTTTACTGCTCTTTCCACTTAGGGAATTCCAAGGGTTTTAGGAGCTCTGTGCAGGAATGAGAAATGTATATTTCCTCATTATAAACCGCAATATCACAAGGCCTGTATGGTATGAGAATTCAATATATTATTTTGAGAAAGAGCAAAATGTCTAAAAATTTAACCTAATTTTAAGTTTTATCATTTTTCAAAGTCATGGTAAATCCACTGTAGATGTCCATATTATAAAAAAAAAAAAATTAAAAAAAAAGAAAAAATTAGTAGGACTTAAATATAAAATACTAATTCATGAATATGACTACAGTAGTCATATTATAGATCTTTTTGTTTACTAAGAACAACATCGCCCTTATATCCTGTCTCATGATTGGGTTCTGCTACAAGTTACTGCTACAGAAGTTTAGGATGAACTCTAGAATCAAGCATACTTCCTTCTACTGCCCCGGAACTCCTAATGTGGTGGAGACCAAGGTCATCTCTGGGTTGACCAACTCAGGGGACCAGGGCCCCCTCAGGGAGGAAACAGGCAGACCTCTCTAATGCTGAAGGCTGCCCTTCTCTCCAAGGCCCACTGCCCATCCTCTCATCTCCCAACTCATCTCCAGAGCCACTCCAGGGGCAGAACACCATGAAGCCCGTAACGAGATGGTAGTGAGTTCATGACCCGGGGTTCATTCTGCTCAGAGCAAAAACAGTTACAGTCTCCACCAGCACAGCCAAAATTCTGTCCTCATCGAGACAACCACTTTCTCAAAATTAATAGGTATTTCCTTCTTAAACGCCAGGAAGCTTGGATCTGCCTAATTCTCCAAGGGCTAGAGCAAGCCTACTTCCTGAGTGTGTACCAGGAGCAGGTCACCTTCATTCCCCTCTGAGCCTGAAAGTCTCACACGCCCGGGGTTGGTTAGTTCCATACAAGGCGATGGTGGGCGTGGCTCCTGTTAGGACAGGAGGACCACATGCCCCTTTGCAAACTCCAAAGTGGCACCTTTCAGCATGACCCTCCCTCTGTGAGACACCGCCATCCGCACAGGACTTTCTACAGCTCAGCATCAAGTTTTCAATCATTCAAGGAAGGACTCTGTAAGGAGACATCCCAGCCTTTCTCCAGAGAGCGCGATCAATGAGCTGTGGAGACGTGTTGGCCAGGCACTCTTTCTCTGATCTGGATATAGAGTGTGACACGCAGGTGCCCGCCCAACTTCGATTCCTAAAGGAAGGGGCACACTGGGTAATCAATGGGAGGTGGAAGACGGCCAGGCCCACGCGGGACAAGACAGAGACAAGGCTGATGGATTATTTAGAGACTGTTTATCATTACTCGACAAGATGAAACGACAGATGAAGTTGATGAAATAAAGTTTTCAAACTCAGAAAGGCACTCAGGGTATCAGGGACCCTAAGGGTTTTGCGGCAGTCTCTGACTCAGGAAACCAAAGCAAAATAAATCAAAATGGAATGAAATTAAATAACATAAAAATGCTCAGAGGCTTCATAGAAGATACCATTCAAAAAGAGCAAATAGACAGACCCCTGGTGTGTCTACATATTAATAATATTAGAGCTATAACTAGAAATCCCTAATTGCACAACAATGTCTGACATCATTTTAGGGAATTATTTTAGGCATAATGGGATTTTCTTGTTTGGCTCTGCAATGACTTTTTACTTTAAAAAAAAATGCAAAATCATAGCTCATAAAACTCTAAGAGCATTAGAATTGGAAGTGATTTTATACTGGACATACGAGAAATATGCACATAATATTTAAATGATGATGATGATGACAACAATGACAATGATTTAAAGGTCACTTTATTTTATTTACTTTAAAATAGATTTTTATTGATTTCAGAGAGGAAGGGAGAGGGGGAGATAGAAACGTCAATAATGAGAGAGAATCATTGATTGGCTGCCTCCTGCACACCCCACACTGGGGATTGAGCCCACAACCCGGGCATGTGCCCTGACCTGGAATTGAACCGTGACCTCCTGGTTCATAGGTCAATGCTCAACCACTAAGCCACACCAGCCGGGCTAAAGATCATTTTAAGGAGAAACAAATTGTAAGCAATAGTTTTCCATATAAACCGAAGAACCCAAGCTATGGGAGACTAATTTGCCCTGATGGCTGTCCATTCTTGGCTCCCTCTACACACTTCCACCCTCCACTACACATACACACTCAGCACACGCTCTCACCAGTTGATTCCTTTTAAAATTGAGTTTGATGCCTTATCACAGTCGCTTCTAAATCTTAACCAGACTTCAGGGGGCAAAACCAAGTGAGCTAATTGTTCTTTGTCAAATACAATAACTACCAACATGTCTCAGTTTAATGTTCGCCATTACCTGGAACCCCAACTTTTGTTTCAAAGAAGAAATACATATTTTTAAATATATATAGGTATACATATATATATTTAATATATTTTTATTTATTTCAGAGAGGAAGGAAGAGGGAGAGAGAGGCGGAGAGAATCATTGATCGGCTGTCTCCTGCACGCCCCCGACGGGGGATCGAGCCCGCAACCTGGGCATGTTCCCTTGACCAGAATCAAACCTGGAACCCTTCAGTCCACAAGTGGACACTCTATCCACTGAGCTACACTGGCCAGGGCCCAAATTTTTAAGCGTAGAAAAAACATTTTCCATTTCTCTAAAGCATCACTCTCACTAGTGGGAACAGGGATGCCGTCTGGGTGTGGAGTCTCCAGGCAGAGCAGGGCCTCAGGCAACCCTTCACTTGGGTGACCAACAAATGCATCATCCCACGATCGTAACCCTTCTTCCTTTATCCCCGTTCTTCAGATTGACCTTTGATTGCTTTGAAAGTGGTCACTTTCTTCAACACTGATAACAACAGACTCAATCTAAACAGCTCCCTTGACGACCAATTTTGGAAATGGAAATGTTAACATGACAAGAGATGCTCTCCAATTTAATGCCTAACCTTCCAAGGCCCAGCCTTCCAACTCTTTCCCCCTCATTACCGATTTCAGTCGGGCTGAAACCAGGCTTGATTGCCATATGTTTGTGCAATTAAGTTGAGGAGCAGCTCTGCTTTCTTCTGGCTCATCAAAGACTACCTGTCTCAGCGTCGAATAAACCAGTAAATTAAGTTAGACATCCCTTTAAACACAACCCGTGGCAATGTCACAACTGATCTATTGAATCGAAATATCTTCAGCCAACGACAAACGAAATCGCGGTAGACCACCCTACACACTCCGGGGCTGGAGTGCCTGCTGACAGAGCCAGATTCCCTTGTCCAGAACACCTGTGTCTCTCTCGACAGCCCGGGAAATCCTCTTCCAACTCCAAGGTTCCTGTCTGGAGTCCTCTGGGCAGAATTCATCCCCGGCCCCTGTCCTCACACTGCACATTACACCACACCAGTGCTAGACTGTTAGCTCTGCAGACCTTCCCCAAATAGACTGTCTCCTGTGCCTGGGAAAACTCAATATGGGATGAGAATGTCATTGCAAACAACTTTAGGCTCTGATAGGACTGAAACCCGAGTTCAGCTTACAACAGAGCAACAGGGAGAAGTCAAGCTGTAGTGGGCTCCCCACCATCTTCTCCAGGGACTATAATCGCTTCATCAGGATCCAAAAGCACTTGAGTTCCCAAGCAGTCTGTGCTTCTTAACCCCAAGTGATAAAGCTCTTGTGGTCCTAGCTCCATCCGGAATCGAACCTGGGGCCCTTCAGTCCGCAGGCCGACGCTCTATCCACTGAGCCAAGCCGGCTAGGGCAATTTTTAAGGGTTAGTGGGTGGTTGTTCACATTCTATGGGAAAGTGCTCTTCCCTAACTCCAATGATGCTGCCATGAAGGGAACTGCCAATCACTGTCACTCTCCTCTCTGGCTGCAGAATTGAGTTTATGAACTGCTCTGCTAATCACGGTGCCTCATGCCTTAGGCCAGTGGTCGGCAAACTCACTCGTCCACAGAGCCAAATATCAAGTACAACGATTGAGATTTCTTTGGAGAGTCACATTTTTTAAACTTAAACTTCTTCTAACGCCACTTCTTCAAAATAGACTCGCCCAGGCCGTGGTATTTTGTGGAAGAGCCACACTCAAGGGGCCAAAGAGCCGCATGTGGCTCGCGAGCCACAGTTTGCTGACCATGGCCTTAGACCACTGTGGATTCAAAGCTGGGCAGAATGAAAAGAGAAGAGAACGGAGAAGGAGAAGGAAGAGGAGGAGGAGGAGACACTGGATGAAAAGGAGGATGATGATCAAGGACATTGAAAAAGACAGATAGCAAGAGAGAGAGAGAGAGAAAGAGAGAGAGAGACAGGGAGAGGAACACACCTGACCAAGCCCTACAGACAACAGTGAGAATTCTGCATTCAGACAACCCACAGGCAAGGTCCATTCTGCCCTTATGTGGTTTGACTGTCCACACAAATAATACCTATTTTGCTTAAGACATATGAAGTAGGGTTTTTATTGCCATCATACTCCATTATAATGAATATAATCCATGATAATTGAATGATAAACTTAAGTTATGCAAGAAAACACGTTCGCTCATTTAGTAGTCCGAGTCCTTACTTCCATGTCTGTATCAACTACAATGAGGTAACAAGTCAAATCAGCAAATATGGATAGTCACTAAGAAGGCAGGAAGGCACTGTGGTCAGTACAGGGAGGAATCTATGGTCAGTACAGGGAGGACTCTACCGGAAGTGACGACATCGGGAAATACAGATCCATGCGAACATCAAAAAAAAAGTGATGGTATTAAACAGAAACAGACATGCCATGAGGCAATACAGGCTTCGCTATGAAGCACGATATGCAGACAGCAAATATAGGAACAGAGAGGAAGAAGCAAGCACATTGGGCAACAACATCCCACTTAGCACAAGTCAGCCATCCCGTCCATAGTCCATAAATCCTAGCCGTTGATGTCGCCTGATTTAAGGATGGATCAGAATCCACTTACAAAATGCAAACGAAGTGGATGGTCCTGACTCTGTATGGAAGCACAACCGAAACGGGGATAATGAGGAGACATTTGAGGACTGCGGTAGTGGTGTGATGAGCAAAGTCCCTTGGGATGTAAGTTTTCTAAAGATCCAAAGCAATGTCAATGTCCACGCAAGGATGTTGGGAAGTATACTACGTGGCTTGGATATTAGCGTTTGGTTTACGGTGTAGCTTACGTTCCCTCTTCATTCTCCTACGAGGTCCAGCTATTTTGGGATGTTATCCTGGGAGAAATAGATTTCTTCCTTGAATTAATGTTTAATATGCCTCCATGGAATTGCATAATTTAGTGACAGAGACTTTAGTTGAATGCTTAAGAGGAGAAATTTCCCTTCATTCTTGAAAAGCTCTGCTTTAGGGAATGTGATATAACGCTATAAGAATCTTGAAAGCTCTTTTAAAAAAATATTGATCATGGCCCGGCTGGTGTGGCTCAGTGATTGCGTGTCGACCTATGAACCAGGAGGTCATGGTTCGGTTCCCAGTAGGGGGCGTGCAGGAGGCAACCGATCCATGATTCTCTCTGATCATTGATGTTTCTATCTCTCTCCCTTCCTCTCTGAAATCAATAAAAATCTATTTTAGGAAATATTGATCATGTGATTCTTGGTGACATCTGGAAGAAATTTTTATACAAAGAGTGTAAGGATAGCCCACATAGCCAAAACCGGTTTGGCTCAGTGGATAGAGCATCGGCCTGCAGACTGAAAGGTCCCAGGTTCGATTCCGGTCAAGGGCATGTACCTTGGTTGCGGGAACATCCCCCGTAGGGGGTGTGCAGGAGGCAGCGGATCAATGTTTCTCTCTCATTGATGTTTCTAGCTCTCTATCCCTCTCCCTTCCTCTCTGTAAAAAATCAATAATATATATACATATATATATATGTATATATATATATATACATATATATATATATAAGAAAAGAGTGAAATTTTGACATTATCCCGTGACTTGAGCACAAATAAAACGAAACCGATTCTTCTTACCTTTAGTCTTTGCTATTGGTCTCTTGAGGTCAGTGAGTTGTTCATCTTAGCAGAGTTGCTCCACTCCTACACGGTCTGTTTTGGGGTTGTTTCCTCGCCATAAAAGTTGTTTTACTAGACAGGTGTCCTGGCAAACCACCACCCCAACCATTCTCTGTAGCACCCCAGCCCCGATGCTGACTCTTTGACTCAAACTCTACACTTTGCCAAATCTCCGCACCCTCTTAGACTTGCTGCCCCAGGTTGAGGGCCATCAATTTTTCATTCAGGCTATGACACTGGCAATCTTAGCGGTGTCACACCTAATAAAACACCAGCTTGAAAATGCCGCGTGCCCATGAAAACACACACACACACACACACACATAACACGTACCTCTCTTGTAGAATAAGTTTGTTCTCCTTCTTCCAAAAGTCTTTAAAGTCAGAGCTGAATTCATGCCAGATGCTGAAAAAAACATTCGGGGACACCTCCTTCTCTCCAAGTTTTGGTTTCATGAAGAAATAGGCCGTGGTCTCTAAAAACCTGTCAAGGCAGACACACACGGAGCATAAGAGCTGTGATGACTTTCCCAATACGGGCTGTTCTTTCCCCATCCAAAGGCTGATTTAATTCATGCGCAGTCCTTATTACCAAGAGGACACAAACTCTTCAGACCCCAATGGACCCAGATAGGAGAAACTGACAAGACTGAGAACTCTCCCTGGTCCAATTCTATTTTCCACATTAATCACTATGTGTCCAACCTATTTCAGAAGTGAGCCTGTGGTCTAGTTGGGACGCCCTGGAGTGGTGGGGTATGCTTTCTTTCTGCCCTCTACCAGGGGTGGGAAACCTCTTTTCTGTCAAGGGCCATTGGAGGTTTATAACATCATTCAAGGGCCATACAAAATTACCAACCTGCTATATTTGGTCAGACATCTTATTAGTAAATCAAATGTTTGGCAGGGCCAGACCACGTGATTTTTGCGGGCTTTCTATGGCCCGTGGGCCGGACATTCCCCACCCCTGCATCTACACAAATGAAGGATCAGTCATTTTGTCCCCAAACTAATATATGTATTATATACTATTTGGCTTCCATGCTATTTGGCTTCCTGTATTGCTGGGGGAGAGGGAGAAAGCAAGAGTCCCAGGAGATGCTGAAAACGCTCCCATCAGTGAGTGGAACCCATCCATGAGGGACAACAGACTAATTGTCTTCAGCAGGGGCCACTCAGAGGCTCTTTATATAACAACTACATGAAGCTTAGAGGAGTTTCAAAGGGTTATTTGACACATGGAAAGGGGCAATGGGTAGAAGCATCAATGAAACTGATTGATAATTATTGAAGTTGGATGATGTGTACATGGTGGATCTTTGCACATTCTGTTTACCTTTGCACACGTTTTAAAATTTCTCATAATAAAGAATTGGTTAAATTACAAATGCACACACACACACACACACACACAAGTTTAGTACAAAAAAGTAATGGCTATAAGCATCTTTTAAAACGGCATTCTAAAAATATTTTTAAAAGGTTAGACTATTGCTCGAAAGAACTGTACTGGATATTGTTTTTGACTACAAGTTATGTTCCGCAGATAATTAAAATAGTTTTGACTTTTTACTTCCTTATTTGAAAAGCGGACATACCACAAAATGAGAATCCTATTCTCTTAAGCGTCTCATCTGTTTTGAAGGCAGCCTTTGTCTGGGAACTGAACACATAAAGAATGACTCAAAACTTGGTTTTTATTACAGCCAAGAGAGGTCCCGGTAATTATCCTAAAATAGCATTTTCTTGCCACAAGTAATGATCTGCATGGAGAAGCATGTTCTCTGCAAATGGAATATTTTTAAAATATTGTATTGCCTGTTATTGCTATCAGTTATTTCCCTCCCCTCTCCCTCCTGTCATTGGCCTCTATTCTTTTCATGCCCTGAAGTCTACCTTTCATAAAAATCTCACTTTACTCATTTACATCATTCTTCACCACTCTAAAATGTATTCACTCTCTCTCACTCCATCCTGGCACCTTGACCTCCAAAGGGGGAAAATAACATCCATCACCTCTAAATCAACCCTCAGTTATTCACCTGCAGGGTCTTTATCCCACCCACAACTACTTTCTTTAGTATCAAGTCCATTGCTTCTCATTTCTAACATCTAAACTCTCTTACTGTTGGCTTATTCTCCTTATCCTAAAAGCATATTCAGATTTCTTTATTCAAAAATATTTCTCTCAGCCATGCAGACTCACTGAAAGACACCATTATTTCGGTATAGATGGTTTATGATTCAATGCTTCTGTGTCCTCACTCATTTTGAAACTGGCTTCAAGGACTACCCTCCCACTATTGTCCTCTTGGGGATCCCTGACCAAAACCTCTAACTTTTACCAGTTTTCATCCTTATGCCCTTAAATAATGGAATCCACTACTGTGCTGCTTATTTTAACTTGAAAATAAGAAATCATTAACAGAGCTTTTTATTATTATTTTTTTTTACTCCTTTAGGTTAAACCTACGCAAATGGAACTCAATATATTATTTCCATTTATCCTTCATAAAACTCTCAATTATGGGATGTCGGGTTGACCTACTTCATAGCTTCACTTAGTATTAATTTTTGATTTACAGAAACGGTGAATACATAAGATAGAGACTTCCCATATAGCCTTCACTCAGCTTCTCCTCATATTAACATCTCACACAGTCACGGCGCATTTGTCAAAGCTAAGAAATTAACACCGATTCCATGACAGTAAAGGAATTCTCTTGGCAGGAGCTACTGCAAACGTTCTTCAGGGAAGTGAGATAAAGTGCGTAGATGAGTAGGGAGGAGTGGATGAGGGTGGTGAGCCCACTCGGGCTGGTCTGCTGTCCCCTAAGAAGCTGACAGACTGACACCAGTTTTAATTTATATGAAAGTCCTGTGTTATCTCATAATTATGTCGGGGAAGGGAAAGAGAGAAAGGAAATGAAATCAGACCAAGTATGCTCTCTGACCGCAAAGGGATTAAATTGGAAATCAGTAACAGAAAGATTAACAGGAACACCTCCGAATCATTTCTGAAGAATTCATAGGCCCAAGAGAATCCCTCGAGGGAAATTAGAAAATTTCTGAACTGAAAAGACAAGCTGTCAGCATTACAGGGTACAGATAAAGCAGAGCTTACATGAAAACTTATAGCATAAAGTGTTTATATTAGGAAAAAAAAAAGGAAGAGCCATAGCATAAGAGTCCACCTTAGAGAAAATGAAGTAGAACATGCAGTTTAAGCCTAAAGCAAGCCGAGGAGAAGAAATAATAAAAATTAAAGCACATATAAATGAAGTTGAAAACTGAAAATAGCCCTAACCAGTGTGGCTCAGTGGATAGAGCATCGGCCTGCGGACTGAAGGGTCCCAGGTTTGATTCTGGTCAAGGGCATGTACCTTGGTTGCGGGCACATCCCCAGTAGGAGGTGTGCAAGAGACAGCTGATCAATGTTTCTCTCTCATCGATGTTTCTAACTCTCTATCCCTCTCCCTTCCTCTCTGTAAAAAAAAAAAAAAAAAATCAATAAAATATATATTTTTAAAAATATATTTTTTTTTAAAGAAAACTGCTGGGGAAAATTTTGATACTAAAGGTTCCACCCGACCTGGGAAATATATCTTATGTGTACAATTGTATTTATATTTTCGCATATGATTTATGAAGTGTTTTCACATATATTGCTAGTTTCCTCCTGACAGGGTAATTGAGTGGTAGGAACATGATAAGAAATGAGTTATAAATTATCACTCCACAAAATTAAATAGCAGCAAGCCATTCCCACAAAGACCAGTATTTCATTCATTCTGGCTTTCAAGTGTCCTAATTGAATCCCACAGTTGCACAACAGACACGCAGTGTTCAATTTGTAAGGTGGCTCGAATTCCATGCTTGGCTCCATGCTACCTCACTCCCTGATACTGGGGAAGTGATTTAACAGAAGGAAACTTCTCTCCATTTCTTCATCTGCATAACGGACACTACGACTTCATTACCACACCCAGTCCTCACAAGAATACTGAGAGAACCGGTGGGCTAAGGTCCCCAAAGCCTTCCTACTCCACATCTTAGATAAAGCTACAAGAAGCGCAGAAGAGCAACTCCTCATTTTTGTGTGACAATGGTCATTAGAAATATTACAGAGCTCTCTCCAGCAGGAGTGCAGGGTGACTCATTCGAGCCACATCCACGGCCATGGAAACCTGCCTTGCACCCTGAGGTCAACGCCGAGATCAGGGGCTGGAAAGAGACAGGATCTGGCATTTGAAAAATGTACTCTCAGTGCTTGGATGAATGTCGGCTTCCCTAGCCCAGCACTATTTGCAAGATATTCCTGGCATGTTGCAAACCGCATAGCATTGCCATCCCGAGTGGAATACCTTTCTTAGAAGAGGGACACGGAGCTCGCGGGGAAGCCAGAGCCTCTGTAGAAGTATTTGCAAGCTGATTAGACTCTCTGGCATCCTGACATTTTTGAGGACACGGATGCAGTTTGAAACATAAAGAATTAGTCCAGCCCTGGCTGGTTTGGCTCAGTGGATAGAGCGTCGGCCTGCGGACTAAAGGTCCCCGGTTCAATTCTGGCCAAGGGCACATGCCTGGGTTGCGGGCTCCATCCCCAGTGTGGGGCGGCAGGAGGCAGCCAATCCATGATTCTCTCTCATCACTGATGTTTCTCTCTCTCTCCCTCTCCCTTCCTCTCTGAAATCAATACACACACACACACACACACACACACACACACACACACACACACATATAGAAAAGAAATAGTTCATTTTTGGTCCATATCTATACAGGCCATCTCCTGTGATTTCTGAACATACAAAAATGCCTTCAAGGAGATATAGATCACTGCGAGGTGATCTAAGCCATCGGGTAACTTTGACAGCCTTCTTCTATTTTTTTAAAAAACATATTTTTATTGATGTCAGAGAGGAATGGAGAGAGGGAGAGAAAAACATTCACGATCAGAGAGAATCCTGGAAAAGCTGCCTCCTGCACGCCCCACACTGGGGATCGAGCCCACAACCCGGGCCTGTGCCCTGACCAGGAATCGAACCGTGACCTCCTACTTCATGGGTCCACCCTTAACCACTGAGCCACACCATCTGGATGAAAGTCAATGGGTTTTATCAAACTTTAAACAATGCAGCTACAGAGGAAGACGCCTTTGTTCGAAGAAGTGCTGCCCCGAACACGGGCCACGTGGCCTGTTAGTGAAAGGGGTGACCTCAAGCTTCCACCTTTGACCCGGGGAAGCCCCCCCTCCTCGAGGCCCCCAAATGCTAACTCTCCTGGGGAAGGACTCGAACTGGGAGGACAACAAGCTTCAGCTCTATCTGACTTTATCAGCGCTGGGAAGGGAATGATGTCATTGTTTGGGGGATCTGCGACGACATGGCACGTCCCCTTGGTGTGAATACCAGGCTGGAGCCTGCCTGGCCCGCCAGCACCGGCCCGATAAACACAGACCTGGAGCCTCGCTGTTCATCTCCGGACAGTTCCTCGGAACGACCCTGGAAAATATGCCTGTTCTGAACTAAACATTTCACTTTTCATCTCATCCGTGTTCCAGAAGGCCATTCCTTGGGTAAACACGTTACAGGCGGACGCCCTAAAAGTCACTGCACATGATAAACTACCGTGTGCATTGCTTCAGGACGGATTAAAGACGTTCCCTCCCGTGACAAATGGACAGTGACATACCCTGTGGAGCCACTGGAATGGCATTCCGTTGTTTCCTCTCCTTCACTGTGTCTTTATTTTTTGCATGAGAGAGAAAGTTTCCATTTCAGCTCACTGGTTACGCAACCCTGGCTTGGGCTAAATACCACTCGCAATATTACACACAGAAATAGCATTTATTTTTTAAAATCTGCGATTCAAAATTCTTTTACCAATGGGCTTTCTTCCACCACTGTTTCTCGCCTTTTACTACGGGTTGTTTGAAATTGCCTCTGCTGGTAATTAAAATGAAATAGAGAACGAATGTATGTGCTTCAAAAATTAAAGATTGGTACTAGGATGTAGATTAAGTAGATTTTAAAACTATACCATCAAACATTCATCACAGCAGAAGCAAAAATAAATGACATTAACTTACCAATTCTGTGGTAATTGCTTCGCTAACAAATTTACTTTTGTCTTATTAATAAACAATTAATTAGATTCTAATCATTTAGTTGTCGTTAGCCCCTGGGGGGAAAAGTTTTTTAAAACTTCCATTCTGAAATATCCTACCTAATAAAATAGTAATATGCAAATTGACCGCACCTTCGCTATGCCCAAGCCACGCCCACCAGCCAATCAGGTCGAGTATGCAAATTACCCAACAAAGATGGCGGTTAATTTGCATATGCTAAGGGAGGGAGGAGTGAAGACTGAAGACAACTTAGAAGGAAGAGGGAGGAAAAGCGGAAAGCAAGGTGGCTGCCAGAGGGAAAGCCCGGGCGGGGCGGGGCGGGGCGGGGTGGAGCGGGGTGGGGCGGGGCGGGGGCAGGACAGGTGGGTACAGGCGCGGTGGCCGCAATGGCGGCAGCAGCGGCAGCGCACGAGGCCGCAGCGGCCACTTGCAGGATACTTCCTGCAAATGGGCTACTAGTCCTATATAATAAAAGGCTAATATGCAAATCGACTGAACAGCAGAACAACCAGTTGTTATGATGTGCACTGACCACCAGGAGGCAGATGTTCAACACAGGAGCTGCCCCCTGGTGGTCAGTGCACTCCCACAGGGAGAGCACCGCTCAGCCAGAAGCCAGGCTCATGGCTGGTGAGCGCAGTGGCGGTGGCAGGAGCCTCTCCAGCCTCTGTGGCAGCGCTAAGGATGTCTGACTGCTGGCTTAGACCCTTGCCCATGGGGAGCAGCCCTAAGCCGTCAGTCTGACATCCCCCGAGGGCTCCCGGACTGCGAGAGGGCACAGGCCGGGCTGAGGGACCCCTGACCCCCCCCCCCCCGAGTGCACGAATTTCGTGCACCAGGCCTCTAGTGTTATAAAAACAGAGTTTTATTTTAAAAATTTTCAGTAGCAGATGTCCTGTGGAAATACACAAACAACTTTGAAGCCATGTTTTAATCTGAAGGAAAAGTCCCAAACTTCCTAGAAAAATGAAAGTTTGTTTAAAGTAAGAGAAGTGGTCCAAACTAGCTGTTTTGTTTTGCATTAATTACTCACAGTTAATTATACCTTTCTCGGCCTGATTTCCTTTATCCAGAACATCACCTAAATTAACTCACAACCATCCTCCTATTGAAACTATTACGTTAGATCATTCAAATTTTACTTCCGTCATTTTATCAGCTGTATTGGTGTCACAATTAAATCTGTCCTTTGTCTATCTCAGAAGTCAGCTTCCCTATAAAATATGGTTTTTCAACAGTGAAATTTAAAGAAAGAAACGGAAGAAGAAATTCTTAAAAAAAAATGTGAAGTTAGCCACAATTTATAAGTGTTCCCATTTTCATTATTCCTTTTATAAATATATTTTTATTGATGTCAGAGAGGAAGGGGCGGGAGAGAGAGAGAGAAACATCAATGATGAGAGAGAATCATTGATCGTCTGCCTCCTGCACGTCCCCTACTGGGGATCGAGCCCACAACCCAGGCATGTGCCCTCAAAGGGAATCAAACCCAGGACCCTTCAGTCCATAGGCCAAAGCTCTATTCACTGAGCCAAACCAGCCAGGGTTATTCTTTAACTTTAGATACACAGAAACGGCCATGTATTAGACAAATCAGAGATTTTTACATTCTCTGCCTGTGAGCGGACCCCGAGCAATTCTGTGGGAAAATGAAAACAATCGTATTTGATCGGGTGCTATTTTTCCACAATTGAAGACAGCCATGTAAGCTAATTACAAATAAAATAAGAGCAGAAGCTGAAATAAGCACCCAGTGTGGGGGTGCTGCGGTTCCACAGTATGAAGGGATTGTCTCCAGAATGCTTTCAGACTCAAGATTATAACATCAACTCCTGCCATAATCTCCACCTGCCCTGAGCCAATTCCTCAGCATCTCTCCCCCTACCACCACACCATGTGCATACACACACACACACACACACACACACACACACACACACACACACACATATGCACATACACATGTACATTTGATTGGTTCTGGTTTTTGGTGAACCCCAACTAATACAGGGAGAAAAAGTGGAGAAAGTTGAGGCAGCGCAGGAAGATTTCTGAGATACTTTTCTAAGCTCACCCATGATTGCCAACCTCCATTCTGGAAGTTGGGGGGGTACACACGTGAAACCCCAGGCTTTCTAACTGGGCTCCACGTTTGAATGTGGAAACGCAATCGTTTCCTATCACCAAACTCTTCACCCCTTTTTCTTGAGACAGATTCCTGCTACCTTCCTGTCTCTTGTATTCCCAAACCCTCTTCAAAAGTGGAGGTGCTACGCCAGTGGTCGGCAAACCGCGGCTCGCGAGCCACATGCGGCTCTTTGGCCCCTTGAGTGTGGCTCGTCCACAAAATACCACGGCCTGGGCGAGTCTATGTTGAAGAAGTGGCGTTAGAAGAAGTTTAAGTTTAAAAAAATGTGGCTCTCCAAAGAAATGTCAATCGTTGTACTGTTGATATTTGGCTCTGTCAACTAATGAGTTTGCCGATCACTGGGCTTCGCTATTCACAATAAATTGCTACTTAACAGGATTACACACCATCCAGACTCACAAATATAAAATTCCAAAATTCAATGTGGAATTAAAGGACACTGTTACATTACCTTCTTTTCGTCCTGTGCTTGGAAATAAAAATGGAGCTACTGACTGGTTCCTTGAGATAAAACATACTAAGAATTTTATGAGCATATTCTGGAAGGAAATAGTACAGAAAAGTACTTAATTTCTCACCATTTATGAGTCTCTGTTAGTGAATTCTCCTCTGCCTCTTGGTCAATTTTAGCTGAAAATACCAAAAAAAAAAAAGAAAAAGATAAATGACAAATAGTTATAGTCACTCAAGCAAGTAGGATTCAAAGAATATAAAATATATTATAGCTCATTATTATGAATGCTAATATGCTCCAGTCAGAAGTTTACTTTAAATCTATAAACAGATATAACTGAATAAAAGTTATTATATTTCATTTTCCTTAAATTAAAACTATCATATTGATACAAAATATATTATATAACCAATTAAAATGTTTAGATGCTAAGTAACTTCTTTAAATCTCTCACATGAATCTGAGAAAGCAAAACACCGGCTAGCTTCGTATGCATGGCTATTGTGTTTGTCAAATATTAAATACCAATAATTAGCTGAAAATAATTATTTCAAGCAAAGGGACAAAAACCAAGTCAAAAAACTAAAGAGAAAGGGTATGTGACCTTCTCCCTAAGGTTCTCCACTCAGATGGACAGATACCGAGATTATTTCTACAATGGAGCAAGAAAAGACACAAACATTCCCCGTTCATTGAAAGTGGGAGGTGATCATGGACCCATTTATTTGCGACGATTTTTATCTAAAAAGAAAGAATGATAGCCAGGCATAAGCCCAAGGGTCAAATTTGGGAAGGAGATTACACCACTATTTTCAAATTATTTAAAATAACATCTAACTCCGTCGCATTAAGTTATGTATGGCAGTGACTTTCACCTTTCTGATCTAGTAGCATTCTAGGAACTTACCTAATGCTTCTACACACACACACACACACACACACACACACACACACACACACAGATTTTTGACACCGAAGTGTTAAAAATACTATTTCCTGTAATATTTTTAGTCTGTTCTGTTCGATTTTAAAAGGTTAATTGTGAGCCCCTAAATTGATTTCATGCTTCACTAATGGTTTGTGACACATTCTGAAAAATCAGTTATATAGAACAAAAAGTTTAAAATATATATTTTATTGATTTTTTTTACAGAGAGGAAGGGAGAGGGATAGAGAGTTAGAAACATCGATGAGAGAGAAACATTGATCAGCTGCCTCCTGCACACTCCCTACGGGGGATGTGCCCGCAACCAAGGTACATGCCCTTGACCGGAATGGAACCTGGGACCCTTCAGTCCGAAGGCCGACGTTCTATTCACTGAGCCAAACTGGTTAGGGCTAGAACAAAAAGTTTAAAGATAATAATAATAATAAAAGCCTGGATTAGTGAAAGCAGACGTGGTCTTTTTTTTTTTTTAATCTTTATTGTTGAAAGTATGACATATGGCCCCCTTTTTCCCCCCCATTGACCTCCTCTAGCCCACCCCCACCCCAGGCCTGTGTCCCCACCCCACTGTCTGTGTCCCTGGGTTATGCCCATATGCATACAAGTTCCCTGGTCTGCAAGTTCACCCTTCGGGTCATGCTCCTGGCCATTCGGCGAAACTAGAAGCCAACGCGGCACAGAGCAAGTTCATTACCAAGAATTGGAACCCTGCGCAAGATCCAACCCGTGTCCCCCGGGAATTGTCAACGTGTCTCCATCGCTGCTTTAAACAGAGCAGCCCAGCTTGGGCTGGTTAATGTTTTACAACCTCAAGACAGTGTTTGCTCGAAGTCTGTTGAGTATCTGCAGAGCCGCTATCCAGGACACTGGATTCTAAGAATTTAAAAGGGACCGGTTGAGCTGGCAGCTGAGGGGTCCCCTCCACCCCCCGTTTTCCCCTTTCTGTACTTCAGACTGTTTACATACACTTATGGGGCAGTCATCAGCCATTCTGAACAACAGAATAAATGTTCCATCATTTGACGTTGAAAAGACTCTCCGACATGAACATACTGTCTTATAGACTCCGCTGTGGGCTGCCTTGCATTCTAATGCTTTGCTTCCAGGAGCAGTTCTCGAGGCTCATACAGTTGGTTCGAGGAAAAACCACCAAGCCCGGCGTGGCTCAGTGGTTGAGCATCGACCTATGAACCAGGAGGTCATGGTTCAATTCCCAGTCAGGGCACATGCCCGGGTTGTGGGCTTGATCCTTAGTAGGGGCCATGCAGGAGGTAGCCGAGCCATGATTCTCTCTCATCATGGATGTTTCTCTCTCTCCCTCTCCCTTCCTCTTTAAAATCAATAAAAACATATTTTTTAAAAAAGAAAGAAAGAAAGAAAGAAAGAAAGAAAGAAAGAAAGAAAGAAAGAAAGAAAGAAAGAAAGAAAGAAAGGAAAGAAAGAAAGGAAGGAAGGAAGGAAGGAAGGAAGGAAGGAAGGAAGGAAGAAAGAAAGAAAGAAAGAAAGAAAGAAAGAAAGAAAGAAAGAAAGAAAGAAAGAAAGAAAGAAAGAAAGAAAGAAAGAAATCAGCCCTGACTGGTTTGGCTCAGTGGATAGAGCATCGGCCTGATGACTGAAGGGTCCCAGGTTCGATTCCAGTCAAGGGCATGTACCTTGGTTGCGGGCACATCCCCAGTAGGGGGTGTGCAGGAGGCAGCTGATGGATGTTTCTCTCTCATCGATGTTTCTAACTCTCTATCCCTCTCCCTTCCTCTCTGTAAAAAATCAATAAAATATATATTTTTTTAAAAAAAGAAATCAGATCCTGCCATTTGTCACTAAGTTCACATCATAAGTGTGTTTATAACAATCGTGACAACGAAATGTTGATGCTGTGTTTATGCAAGTGTTATGTTGGAAAATGGTTATCCCCTTGTTCTCAGGAAAGTGATTTGCACCCCGACTTTTCAGGAAGTTTTTCTCTCTAAGAGTGCCATCCAGAGAAAAATCCGGTCAAGCTCATGGTTTGTGCATTCTCCAACAAGAGTTGAAATGTGTAGTCTGACGCACTCTCCTTGGTCTTGCATTTGCCTGTTTATCAGAGTTGATTACAGTTTGCATACACATATCCCCTTAGCTTCAATGTAAAAATCACGGGTAATAGAATATTTTAAAGGATTCTTTGATATCCCAATTTGGTTTTATCATTGTAATATGGCTGTTAGGTTTGGGGAAAAGGTCTGTTTTTCTGTTTGTTCCTTCGGTAAAAACACCTTCTTCTGCCACTTTGAATAAAGTGTTGTGTGTTTTTCAGCTAAAATTGCTCATACAATGGGCAAGAGCTTTTTTACTACGCATCCAAAGGAACCATCATGAACAAGTACAACGCATGTCATTCCGCTCACCACAATTTAGGGGCTTATGCTTTCTGAAAAGCTGTAAATATATGCTTTCTTCATCTGCATAGAATATTGAACCACCACAAAACAGCAGTTTGACTGGTGCTGGCTTGATCCCCAGTGTGGGGCGTGCAGGAGGCAGCCCATCGATGATGCTCTCTCTCCTCATTGATGTTTCTCTCTCTCTCCTTCTCCCTTCCTCTCTGAAATCAATAAAAATAGATTTAGGGAAGGAAAGAAAGGAAGGAAGGAAAGAAGGAAGGAAGAAAGATAGCAAAAGAAATTCGGATATTCATTCCCCGTCTGGATATTAGTATAAAGGACTTAAAAGTTCACTTGATTTCAAGTTAATTGTCCCAAGAAGCCATGCGACAAAACCCTCAAAACCCGAAGCAATATATCTGCCATCAAATGACAACTTCCAATGACTCAGAAGAAAGGCATTGCCTTGGTCTAAAAAATAACCCATCCTGGCTGCACTTAAAAGCAACCAAAATGCACATTCATAGATAATTATAAACAAGAACTAGTTAACGCGCTTTAAATAAGAAGAACAACAGCACAAAGATTGAGGGCTCAGACAAGCAGATGAAAGGGTTCCGAGTTGCCTTCCATCTGATATTAGTCAAAATCAACTCTGTCTCCAATTACCTGGGAATATGTGGTACTCGCTCGTGCAAGGGCGTCCTTCAGGGCCTCCGCTTACTCACAGTCCTTTGGAACAAGTTCAGCAGAAATATTTAACCTTGCCAAAGAGGCCGGAGCCAGACCAGCGACTGCAGACGCTGATCGCTGCTTCAAAATAGTCACTTAGTAGGACAGCAACCAACAGAAAATATTTGTGGGGGCAGAGGCTTTGGGGGAGGGAACGTATTACTGCTGTTAGGGAAGACATACTAAAATGTCAACGTGCTGAAACAGAATCATGAAAACACTAGTTTTAACCAGTTGCATATTCAGGGGCATTGGATCGTCCATGACCTTTGGTCTCCTGTAGAATTGGGCCTGAAAGGTAATCTTATGCCCTAGCCTTAAAAATAAATAAAGATATGGAAACAAAAAGTAATCAAATAAATCAAGGTTGATTCCTGAAAGGTTCAATGATGAGAGGGAATCATGGATCGGCTGCCTCCTGCACACGCCCCATAGGGGATCGAGCCCACAACCCTGGCATGTGCCCTGACCGGGAATTGAACCATGTGACCTCTTGGTTCATAGGTTGATGCTCAACCAACTGAGCCACGCCGGTCGGGCTAAATCTTCATTTTATACTCAAAGTGAGAAACATAGGAAAACATATGTACGCATGGGTTTTACGTTCTGTAGACAATCCCTTGTAAAAAGGCTATTGATTTCCAAGTGGGAAAGTGTTTACTCTACCTAATTTTTTATATCAAATCATACCAAAATCCTATATATTACCCCACCTGTAGACTAAGCAAATGTCTCGTGGACTGTTGCTAATGCAGCATAAAAATAAAGACACATTCAGGGCAACTCATTCCCTTTTTCATTACCAAGCAACAGCTAGCTTACTGAAGCATACTTTCTTATTAATTCCAAGATGAGCTTAAATAAGGATTTTCAAAAATTCCTCCGGGCCTTTAACTAAAAATATGAAAACGCATGTGTTAAGACCAAGCTTTCAATATTAAGTGTAATACCAATTAATTCTATATTTTAGATTCAAATGATCCAAACACAAAACCGCCCCGGCTGGTGTGGCTCAGTTGGCTGGGCATCATCATCCCATGCACTGAAGGGTTGATGGTTCAATTTCCGGTGGGGTGGGGGGAGGGACATGCAGGAGGAAACCTACTGATATTTCACTCTCACATCAATGTTTCTCTCCCACTCTGTTCCATGTCAAAAATAGTATATATAATATAGTATTATAAAATTAAAATACAAAATATGTTAATATCGATATTCGCCCTTTCTCTATAATAGGAGTCTCAGTCATAAGTGCGTGTCATATGTACCGGCTGGTTGGTCGGTCAGTCGGTTAGACAGTCAGATGGACATATGGTCAGTCACTTAGCCTTTTATATATATATATATATATATATATAGATTTCGTATAGAAAATGTAAGAATTATTTCTCATGGAAGGAAATAACTCAAACTTCCCTATTCCATGACATACATCAATAATTCCTCTTTAAATGTCAAGAATCCAATTAAGATCTGAAAATTATGCTGAAAACAGGGCTCTACCTCTCTGATTTGGCACAAGACGGGACAATTTGCCACCTCGGCTAGATGAGCTCTCTCGTAGGTCAACACGCTTTTTGAATATCTGACTAAGATATTACTCATTTACAATGAAGAGAGGGGTGATTATACTTACACACGCCTATGGGCCATGGGTCTATGCCTGACCAGTGTTGCTTATGTTCACAGTAGAAACGGGTCATCACAGATATCCTACGTGGACCTACTCCTTCAATTCTAATGTTCCCAACCTCACTAATGGCCCAGGAATACCCAGTGAGAATCTCTGCCTACCAGAAGATCAGTATGCTGACAGATTTGAAACATTAACCAGGAAACGCTGTCATTCTAAATGGTTAAATTTGTTCAGTTCTAAACATTTCCTTCTAGATCAACATGCTGCTCTTTTCCCTAAGGATGTACGGACCCAGAGAGCATCATGCTAAGCGAAAAAAGCCAGTCAGAGAAAGACGGGTACCACATGATCTCACTCATATGCGGAACCTCAAGAACAAAATAAACTGATGAACAAGAGAGATCCAGAGGCATAGACACGTAGAACAGACTTTTGAACCTCAGAGGGAGGGCATGGGTGGGAAGAGATCAACTGAAGAACTTACATGCATAACCCATGGACGCAGACAATAGAGTAGTATAGGCCTGGGGCAGGGGTGAGGGCAGGCTAGACAGGGTCAAAGAGGGGAAATAGGGGACATCTGTAATACTTTCAACAATAAAGACCCATTTTTTAAAAAGAGGCATCAAGAATAAGCCCTAACTGGTTTGGCTCAGTGGATAGAGCATCGGTCTGCGGACTCAAGGGTCCCAGGTTCAATTCTGGTCAAAGGCATGTACCTTGATTGCGGGCACATCCCCACTGTGGGGTGTGCAGGAGGCAGCTGACTGATGTTTCTCTCTCATCGATGTTTCTAACTCTCTCTACCTCTCCCTTCCTCTATGTAAAAAATCAATAAAATATATTTTAAAAAAAAGAATAAGGCCGCCGAAACCAGTTTGGCTCAGTGGATAGAGCGTCGGCCTGCAGACTGAAGGGTCCCTGGTTCGATTCTGGTCAAGGGCATGTACCTTGGTTGCGGGCACATCCCCACTGTGGGGTGTGCTGGAGGCAGCTGATCAATTTTTCTCTCTCATCAATGTTTCTAACTCTCTGTCCCTCTCCCTTCCTCTCTGTAAAAAATCAATAAAATATATTTAAAAAAAAAAAAAGAAGAAGAAGAAGAAGGCCAATATTGCTTTCGACCCTGCAGTTCAACATTAAGGAATGTATGTATTGTACAAGTATGTACTCTAAGAAATGTACACATTTATTCTCTTAATCTTTTTCTTTTCAAAGCAATGTTGCGGGAAAGAAAGTTTACAAGCAAAGCAATAAACAAGTTAATTTTGCTGCCTTTTTCCAGTGGAATACTACGAAATCGTTAAGAAGAATGTACTGATACAAAATTACCTTGAAGCTATTTTAATTGTGAAAAAAAAAAAATCCAAGAGAGGCCTCTATTTTCAACCATACTAAGAACGCGACATCAAAAAGTTTTACAACCAAGTGCTTCAAGGTATCGGATTAAAATAAAATGTAATGCATGGCTGAGTTGGCTGGAAAATAGAGAAAATTCTCTGAAGCAGTCAAAACAATCAGGAGCAAGACTTCAAAAGGTGCTAGCACTGCCCTGGGGGCACCTCTGCACCCGGCAACCCAAGACTGTCCTTGGAACAGCCATGCAGGAACATGTGGACAGGCCTAGCGTCCTCCACGGTGCCCCAGGAGACACTCCGTCGGGGCGGAGAAACCCAAAAGGCACCCGCACGCACCCACGAGAAGAGACGCTGAGGACGGTGTCCTTCTCCGCCGTGGCCCTGGGTGGGAGGGGAGACCCCTCCTCCACTTAAGGATCCAGCACCCCAAGTGGGCGATCGATCACACTGCCCTGAGCCTCCATCCACGGTGAGGGAGACCCTAACTAATTTTAAAACAGTTCTCGGTTGGCAGGGCCCTCTGATGTTGAGCCCAAACAAATAATAGAAATAGAAATAGAAAAACAAAACAAAACAGAGTCTGCGAATAAATTTAGTTTAGAAACTAAAATGGAACGGGAGCAGAGCTGCCCAGGCGTGAAGGGAGGTAAGAGACTACGGCATCCAGAATGCAGAAAGGAATTGACTTGCAACCCAGAGTTTTATCATCAGCAAACCTATCTCCCCAAAACAGGTGCGATGGAGCTTTCCACACAGACAAAAAAAAAAAAAAAAAAAAAAGAGGGGTTTCAATCCAGAGTTTCAGACCAGGGAACTTTTAAAGAGTGTTCTTCTGAAAGAAGCAAAACCATCTCAGAAGGAAGGCATAACATAAAGGAATGGTGAGCGAAGAAGATGGTACTGGTTATAAAAAAACATAAGTTAAGCTCAGTGGATAGAGCGTCGGCCTGCGGACTCAAGGGTCCCAGGTTCGATTCCAGTCAAGGGCATGTACCTTGGTTGTGGGCACATCCCCAGTGGGGAGTGTGCAGGAGGCAGCTGATAGATGTTTCTCTCCCATCGATGTTTCTAGCTCTCTCTCCCTCTCCCTTCCTCTCTGTAAAAAATCAATAAAATATATTTAAAAAAAGAAAAAGTCTAATAAAATTTGCTATTTGGAAATACAGAACTTCTGCTTATCAACTGTCAGTATAAGAAAGGTGAAAAGACAGAGAGAGAAGTGTTGGTAACAATTTAACCAAAGAACTCCTAATTATTCAGTAAGCAAAAGACAAAGCAACAGAAAACAGTCAAAAGACTCCACCGGTAGTTCATAGAACAGGAAACGCCTTTAAACATATGAAAACCCACCAGTTCCAATAAACAATCAGAAAAAGGCACGTGAAGCCCACGATGGAATACCATTTGAAATAACAGATATAGCCAATCTAAGAACCAAATGCTTACAAGGATCTGACACCCTGAAATTCTATTGGTACAGCTGTAGACTGGAATTAATCACGATTAAGTAATTTAGCTTCACCTTAGAGGCAAAAGATTCATAAGCCTTATAACCCAGCAAATCTTTGTTCTCCTAGGTTAGTACTAAAAAAGAGAATATGCGTGTACCCCAGGACTAAAGCATTTTTCCTTTTAGCTAAAAAGAAGGAAAAACAGGAGAAATAAATTGTGGTGTAGTATATACCTCCAATGAAATCTATATTAACAAAATACAGGCATGTGCACTAACATGAAAGAATCTCAAGAAAAATATTCAATGGAGATAAAAGCTAGTCACAGAAGAGTACAGTTACAATTCCACTTACCCAAAGTTCACAAACTCGCAAAACTAATAAAATGTTTACAATTTATATTTTTGGCAAACCTATAAAGAGAAAGTATAAAGATCAGAGAGGAAGGAAATATAATAGAGATGTTAAAAAGATCAATGAAAATAAGAGCTGGTCCTTTGAAAAGATAAACAAAATTGACAAACCTTTAGCCAAGCTCATCAAGAAGAAACAAGAGCCCAAATAAATACAATCATAAATGAAAGAAGAGACGTTACAACAGACACCACAGAAATACAGAGAATCATTAAAGAATACTATGAACAACTATATGCCAACAAACTCAACAGCATTCCAACGCTGAACCAGAAAGAAAGAGAAATTACTAACAAAGAAATTGAAACCGTCATCAAAAAACTCCCAACCAATAAAACCAGACAGCCTGACAAGTGAATTCTATCAAACATTTGATTTAAAGAATCGATATCTATAGTTCTTAAACAATTTCAAAAAAATCCAAGAAGAAGAGTTGCTTCTGAACTAATTCTATGAAGCCAATATCACCCTAATACCAAAATCAGACAAAGACAAGAAAAGAAACCATCAACAAAACAAAAAGACAAACCACTAAATGAAGAAGATATTCACAAATAATATATCTGACAAGGGGTTAATATCCAAAATATCTAAGGTACTCATACAATTTAACAGCAAATGGACAGAGTCCTAGCTGGTGTGGCTCAGTGGTTGGGAGCATCATCCCGTACACCAAAAGGTTTCAGGTTCGATTCCCAGTCAGGGTATATATAGGAGGCAATTGATCAATGTTTCTCTCTCACAAATCTCTTCTCTCTTCTCTCTCTCTCTCTCTCTCCCCCCCTCTCTCTCTCTCTCTCTCTCTCTCCTTTTCTCTCTCTCTCCCTTCCTCCCTTCCTATCTCCCTTCCTTTCTCTAAAAACAATAAAAAGCATATCCTCGAGTCAGGAAAAGAAAATGGGCAGAGGACCTAAAACACACATTTCTCCAGAGGATGTACAGATGTTCAAAAATGTATGAAAAGATGCTCAACATCACAAATCATCAGAGACATGCAAATCAAAACCACAATGAGAAGCTACCTTACACCTGTCAGAACGACTATCATCAAAAAATCAACAACGAACAAGTGCTGGTGAGGATGTGACGAAAAGGGAGCCCTTGTACACCACTGGTGGGATTGTAAACTGGTGCAGCCACTGTGGGAAACAGTATGGAGTTTCCTCAAAAAAAAATAAAAATAGAGCTGCCATACAATCCAGAAATTCCAGTTCGGGTACTTACTGGAAGAAAGCAAAAACACTAATTTGAAAAGATATAGGCACCCCAATGTTCAATGCAGCATTATTTACAACAGCCAAGATATGGAAATAACCTAGGTATCCATCAATATATAAATGGATAAAAATGATATGAATACATATGTCAGAATGCCATATATATATATATATATATATGTATATATATATATATATATACACATACACACTGAGTGGCCAGATTATTATGATCTCTGAATGCATCATAATCTGGCCACTCAGTGTATATCCTATATAATAAAAGGCTAATATGCAAACTGTCCCCTCAACCAGCAGTTTGCAGGCAGGCCGGCCAACTGCCCATGTCCCCCTCCCCCTGGCCAGGCTGTCGGACCCCACCCATGCACGAATTCATGCACCGGGCCTCTACTATATATGTGTGTGTGTGTGTGTGTGTGTGTGTGTGTGTGTGTGTATACATATATATATGTATGTATATATGAATATAGACATATATATTGGAATATTACTCAGCAGTAAAAAAAGAATGAAATTTTGCCATTTGTAACAACATGATGGACCTACAGTATATTGTGCTAAGTGAAATAAGTAAGACGAAGCAAATACCATATGTCTTCACTTATATGAAGAATCGAAAACAAAACAAAACAAATGAATAAACAAAACAGAGGCAGACCCACAGATCTAGAGGCCAAGCTGATGGTTGCCAAAGGAGGGGGCGGGGAATGGATGAATGGGTGAAATCATTAAAAAATAAGACATATGCAAATGATACACTTGACATTCACACTAGTGGTCATGTCTGAGAGAACGCAGGCACAACATTGGGAAGGATCCATAATAGAGTTGGACATACTGATCCAGGTCTGCTCCTGGAGTGGGGTGTATGTGGCTATTCACTTCATTATAATTCTTTAGATCTCATTTAGGTTAAATGTGTACATACATCTATAACCTTCTTTACGTTATCTATAACATGTATGCCTTTCAAGTGCACATTGGATCCTCATTATCCATGGATTCTACATCTCTGAATGTGTCCAGTCACTAAGATTCATTGTTAATTCCAAAATCCATCCTTCTAGAGCTTTGTGGTCACCATGGGCACGTGCATTGGAAAATCTGAGTCGCCGGACAAACACTTCGCCAGCTGTTGCTCATCAAGGCGAGGCTCTCGCTTCTCATTTCAGCGCCCAAACTGTAAATCATCTTCTCAATCTATTGTGACACACTTTTCAGCACCTTTGTGCTTTTTTTGTCCTTTCCATTGCTCGAGTGGCCGCAGTGCTGTCCAGGGTACACGAGAGCAAGAAAGCCGGGCAGGCTTCACGGAGAAAAATCCACGTGTCAGATGCGCTCCATGCGGGTGTGAGTGACAGCACTGCCGGCGGTGAGTTCAATGTCAATGAATCAACAATATACACTAAACAAGGTATCTTCAAACATGAACACACATCAGACAGCGTGTTGATCAAATGATGAAAATGAGACCAAAACATGGCCAGAGGCTTGAAGAAACCTAACCCTGTATTTGCAACTGGGAGCAACGGTTCAGTATTCACTAATTCAATGTTTGTGGCAACGTTATCGAATATAGTTACAGCAAACAATGAGAGTACAAGAATAATAAAATATATTTATTTTTGTGTTATACATAAAATGAATATCTAACATACAAAACTGTATGTTGTATACATATACAATAATTTCATATATATCCTTTTACATTTTATAAAAATGATATATATAAAAAATATAAAACGTACATAAATATAAAGTATTTCCTAATAAAAATGAAAAGGGGAAAATCAACATATAGAGACTGTATTCACTAGAAAAATATATATAAACTAGAGGCCTGATGCATGAAGATTTGTGCAAGAATGGGCCTTCCTTCCCCTGGCTACTGGCACCACCTTCGCTCTGGCTGGAGCCGCCTTTCCACCTTCCCATGCTGCCCAGAGGCCCGGAGCGGCTGGGGTGGTGCGGAACGCCTGCGTCCCACCCCACCTCCGGCCACTCGGCACCTGTGTATGCAAAGTAACCCACCATCTTTGTTGGATTAATTTGCATACTTACTCCTGATTGGCTGGTGGGCATTGCGAAGGTAAGGTCAATTAGCATGTTACTCTTTTATTAGTGTAGATACAACTGTATATGTACATATTATAGGCTTATATCCATAGATTATCTCTAGAGGGATAGAAATGAAATATAAACATGGTTCAAACAGAGGAAAGTAATACTAAGAAAGACTTACATCCCATTATATACCTGAATTTTATAACAGATGTATTTTTTTAAGACATTTAATTGATTTTTAAAGCGAGAGGAAGGGGGAGGGAGAGAGACAAACATCGACGTAAGAGTGACACATGTGCAAACATAAAATCACGTATGTTGGCATAAACTGGAGATAGCTAAGTTATAGTGGCTTTGACTAAACACTCAAATGGAGAACTTAAGCATCAGTTGTAGTTGTTGCACAAGGACTTCCAAAAATGCTGCAGAGTGGTACCCTTGAACTTCCTCACTTTTCTTAAATAGTGAAAGCTCAGGAAATTGATTTTTGCCCATGCCAATCCCCTCCCCCCAAAAATGGTCCCTCCATGAACAGGTCCCACTCCTCTCTGAAACTTTTCCGAACTCTGGCTCTCTTGGTTTTCCGCTGACCTCTCTTCTCAGAATACTAACACCTGTGGGGGTGTCTGTGCATCCTGAATATATCATCCTCCCCCAGAATTCCTAGGTGACCACACCCACTCAATAATCACATTGCTTGTATGAGGTCCAACCCTCCATCGAGAAATTCCATCTGGGTCTCAAAATGTAACTTTGCTATTCATGCAAAAGATGACTAAGATAGAGTTATAAAGAAGATTTCAGTGCCCAGTCTCCAAAATACGGATGGCGAATATCTATATATATAAAAGCCTAAGTGACCATTACGACTGAACAACTGGAATGACCAGAATGACTGGTCGACCAGTCGCTATGATGCACACTGACCACCAGGGGGCAGACGCTCAATGCAGGAGCTGCCTTCTGGTGGTCAGTGCACTCCCACAGCCAACCTCCTGTGGTTCCCCCCTACCCCGTCCCCGCTGGCCAACCTCCCATGGCCCCACCCCCTTTCCCCCACCTGGCTGGCCCCTGATCGGCCCCAATGGAGGGGCCAGCCGGCCAACCTCCTGGGGTTCCTCCCCCCGGCTGGCCGGCCCCCTGATAGGCATTGATCACTGGTCAGGCCAAGAGACCCCACCCGTGTCTGAATTCATGCTCTGGGCCTCTAGTTAGATAATAAACCATAAATAATGTGAACAACTATATGGGTGACACTTGCCAACATTTTAGATGTGAAATACAGCAAATTGTTTGACTTCTTTTTTTTTTTTTTATGAATCATAGCATCAGAGCTCCTTTCTTCCCACAAACAACAACAAAAAAATTCCATACTTTTCCCTACATAGTTTTCTAAAATTACACGTTCTTGATCCTAAAAACCGCATTGAATGGAAAAAGCAAGACTCATTTTTATTCACCGTTAAGAGTGGAGCGGGCGTACAGGGTCCTCCAATATGTAACTACAGGCCTATGATTTCAGCCAAAGGACTATTTGGGAGTCAATGAGTAGATTTTCCACCCCAAGTCATGAGGACCCGGAAATCTGGAAATGACAAACCACTCTGATTTATGAATCTCTTTCATATCCCGTTTCATGTTTCGTGTTTTCTTTCGGTCATCATGATTTTATTAAATGACTAAATAGTCTTTTCCTATCTAAAAAAAAACAAAAAAAAACACGCTGTTCTTAATGTGTAATCAAATTCCAGCATGCCTCATTCATTGTAAATCAGCATTAATGACACTTAAGCAACGTATAAACACCATAGCCTAACAGAGGATGCAGTGGTGCGCGGCCCCAGCCTCCGTCAGCCTCTATGAGAATTCCTGAAACAGCGAGAACTGTCCCCAAGCATGTCATGTCACAAATCTGATCTCCAGAAGAGATGGGATGTGCCAAGGATGAAAGGCTTTGAGTAGCGAACGCATGGAAATAATTGTAATTTTCGGTGACTTCAAACAGTGAGACTTTTAACACATTTTTTCCCCTCTTTAAACAAATTGTTTTTTTAACATCTTCTGAAATGTCTCATCCCTGCTTAACTCAAAGGAATATAGAAAAAGCCAGCGTGATAATACTGGGTTTTTTAAGCTCCTTGAAAAAAAAAAAAAAAAAAAAAAAAGGTGTTAAGTAGCCAGAGAAATTTGTACATCCTTTATTTAAAAAACTGCATGTAATGTTTTGAAGATCTGAAAAACATCAATATACTTGCAATGTTTTGACAAACCAAATCAATGCCAGGATAACCCTAGCGAAAACGTAGAAGGATCTAATTTTCTATCAAAAAAGTATAAGCCCAGCCAGCGTGGCTCAGTGGCTGAGCATTGACCAGGAGGTCACGGTTCAATTCCCGGTCAGGGCATATGTCCAGGTTGCAGGCTCCATCCCCAATGGGGGGCGTGCAGGAGGCAATCGATCCATGATTCTCTCTCAATATTGATGTTTCTATCTCATTCTCTCCCTCCCTTTCTCTCTGAAACCAATTTAAAAAGCATAAGACAATTTTCAAGTCTTTAAAGATATGAGCTATTTCACCAATATCTGTTGTATTCATCTTCATGAAAGAACAATGATAATAACGAACATCATTCACAAAGCAACATAGAGTCTCTCCCCACTCTATGACAAATGGTCGAACACAGTGTGTTTCTCTGGGATGTCGATCCCTTTGAAACCAGCACGTGTTTTTTTCATGCCTCCTTGCCCTCTGCTGACGAGGGAGGACACGCAAGCCACCCCACCACCCCTTGCGTGTACCTTGGATGATGAACCGCTCCATGTTCTCCTTGAAGGGCTGGATGTGCTCCTCGGAGGACACCTGGTACACTTTCCCTGCCTCCACCTCGCAGGCTGCAATCAGAGACACGCTGTTTAGGGCGCCGTCGAAGGAGCGTCAAAACCACCTCAAAACCTCAGGAGCCAAAGCTAGACCAGCCGGTCAACCACCATAATGGACATATGTCCTACACATGTGTTGGAAACACCAGATGCTGACATGACAAGTCTATAAGCAAGGCTTCATGAGGGGACTGTAAAAAGACATTTGTAAGAGTTGGTGACTCCAGCCCAGCCGGCGTGGCTCCACGGTTGAGCCTCAACCTATGAACCAGGAGGTCAGGGTTCGATTCCCGCTCAGGGCACATGCCCAGGTTGCAGGCTCGATCCCCAGTGGGGGTCATGCAGGAGGCAGCCGATCAATGATTCTCTCTCATCATTGATGTTTCTCTCTCTCTCCCTCTCCCTTCCTCTCTGAAATCAATAAAAAAATATATATTTTTTTAAAAGAGTCTGTGACTCCAGTTCGGTCATGTCCACCGAGTGTCACCTGGTCAAGGTACGCAACCTCTGAGCCTCCGTCTCATCAGAAGGGAGGACCCAGGGCCTGCCTCTCAGTGTTGTTATGAGGATCAAATCAGTGAAGAGATGGAACATGTCCCAATACTGCACCTGGCAGGTGCTGTTTCCTATCATCACTATGGTCATTATTACCCACTAATGTCTAATACAGGCTTATTCCACAGTGCACACTTCTGAAAACAGGGGGCTACTCGTCAGAACCACAGCAGCGAGATGGTGAGAAGGCGCTAGCCGTCAGCTTCCTTTACGATGGATCACTTAGGACAGCCCTGTGTAGCCGGAAATTCTGTGCCCATTCATGTCTACAGATGGATAATCAGGATATACTTAACCATACCTAAATTGATGAGTTTTCTAAACGTATATACATTCCTACAGAAGAGGGGAAATGGTGCATCAATGAAAGGAAATAAGGCAGATTGATCAGCCCTTCAAATCGCTTCAGTGAATTATTTCTGGCAAAATCACATGAAGAAACATTCCCAAAGGTCTTTGAGTCGTTTCTAATTGCTACCCAACCTATTACTCTAAGACAGCTGTCGCCAACCTTTCGGACCTCATGGACCACCAGTGGTCCACAGACCACCAGTTGGCGACCGCTGCTCTAAGACACAGATATGGACTGACTACCTACTGTGTTCAAGGTACCTCTCTAGGCACCATGATTACTGACACGAACCCAAGAGAAGTGGCGTGAAAAAAATCCCTGCCACAGGGAGCCTGCCTTATCCTCTACTAGAGGCCTGATGCACAAAATTCGTGCAAGGGGCTCGGCCCTCGCAGCCCCGGCTTCGTCTGGAAGGTCGTCTGGAAGGTTGTTCGGCTGTCCGGTCTAATTAGCATATTACGCTTTTATTATTATAGATGGTTTTTAATTAATTATATTTTCCATCACAATGAGAAAAGTACAATACTAGTAGCCTAGTATCTAGTAGATTAGGCCAGCATGGGGACGGAGTGGGGTAGATGGGGGGAGAGGAAGAATCCAATCTCTCACCTGGTCTGATTTTCAGACCTCAGACTCCTGAGTCAAGAAAGATTAACATTTTGAACGTTAGTGACAACTGTTTAATTTGTCACTTTTTATTAGAAAATGGAAGTAATGCCTGCCCCCTTCTTCTCGATGCTATAGTATGTCTGGAGGTCTACGCAGCCGTAAACCCTACCCCCAGCAGCCTGCAGAAGGTCATCTAATGGGCCTGGTGCCTTAAAGGGGGAGGTCATTGGTTAGGAACGCAGAGATGGGTCACAGACTAACCATGACCAAGTCTTCTCAAATGGGCCACGTCTGCAGGTCTGCATTTTTACTCAGCAACATTTATATAACAGAAGATATAACAGATAAGAGAAGGTACCATATTTTTAAATGAGGGGAAATTATATTTTAAATTGCATTCTGGCTCATTTTAGGAATGTCCTTGGCCCACTCCTATAAACTGTATTCTTAATATAAACACAAGCAAAAGCCATCTTTTCTATGGCTTCGATCTTTCCCCCTCTACTTATAGTCAATTTCCCCGTATACAAGGGGAACCAAGAGGAATTTGAGATCCAGAAAAACTCTCAGGTCATTTATGGGCAACCTCATCTCACTTCCTGTCCTCCTTCCGGAAGACACAGAAGATGCTTGTCACAGATCTCGGTGTTTTGAGTGATGGCCATTCCGATCTCTGCCAGGCATCTTCCTCCTCACTGAGCTGCTGTACTGATTAGCATCCTCAACTCTACACTGAGCAGAGCTCTCTCTGTCTCTCTACACCGTCTCCCTGTGGAATGACATGTCTGGAGTTTGCTTTTAAAACAGTTCTGATAGAATCACCATAGATAGCTCAGATCTGCAGTGAGTCACAGAATTCCAGTCTCTTAAGAGGACAGATGAAGTCTCTCCTCTCCTCTCACTCTTTATTTACTCACTCCTCCACTTTTTTTGGCTAGGGCTTAAAACACCCGCTGGCAGGCAACAGGCATTCAACAATTATCTGTGGAATGAATGGAAAAGGGAATTGGATTCTCCTGTCAATATGAATTTCTCAGTAATTTGGAAATGGCATCTCTATTGGAATGTCCCCATGCCTTGTACATGCTAGTCATCCCCCTCACATACTCTTATCCCTTATGATCGATTGTTGAACTTTGATTTGTCCATCCATTTACAACTATCTCAGCAAGGTTCACCTATCAGCAATCCCCCACCCCCCCAAACTTTGTATGTCCCTCTTCTATAGAGCATCTGTGAAAGATATAAAATAAAAGGAGAGATACAAATAAAATAGATAAGCATTCAGGTCTGGTTCTAGAAGTAGCTATGTGATCTTGAGCTAGTCCTTAGATTATCTGAGCCCCAACTTCCTTAACTAGAAATGGGGCTGATGAAGGCAGGGCACTTGACCATTAAGCACTGAGCTGACGGTTAAGAAGTTCTCAAAAAGTGACAGCTATTAATGATGTTATCTTATTGCATTTATTGTTGACATGTACCGATCTCTGATTATAATTTGCATTCCCTGAGGTCAAGGACTGTCCTATTCACCTCCGTGTGCCCAGTGTTTAAAATTCAGAGGAAGCACTAAAACCTTGTGTGAAAATAAGTACTTTCAACGATGCCAATGACCACGACTTTCCTTAATCTGGACATTAAGCCTCCAGTGGTGGGTCACATATAACAGCATGTAAATCTTAAACCACGTGCCCCAAATCCCAACCCAAATGACTAAAGCTCTTCACTATGATATATAATGTGCACAATTATTTTGTGGGTGGCTGCTGCTTTATTCATTATATTAAGAAGGAAAAGCCTGTTGGATAACTAGAAAAACAAAATGTAAAGTTCTAGAGTCTGTGTAGACTTGTATATGCATACTTCTTATAGACATACTTATATATTCAGTGATATATATCAATATGTTGCATAAGGAAATTTATAAGATTGGACCCCATTCTTCACCTAACTATAGTGCATTTTGGTGCATAACATCATCCTGGCTATTATCTTCTTCAAAACGGTGACTATGTGAATTTTTTAAAAATACCAACCACTTAAAGGGTCTCACCAACTTAAAGGGTCATTTAGTCACATTATTAAAAACATAACATGAGATAGAGTTCCTGGAAAATTGCATTACAGTCAAATCCAAATATTTTTGTTAAAATCTGTTAAAGGCAGTTGGCACAACTGAGTAATTCCAACCATGTAGGCTTTTGTTTAATTTAAAGGCCTTCTTAATCCAAAAAGGTTTTATATTGTGTAAAAGGGCTAACGGTGGAAAGCATGAGTTTAGGCTCTCAACTACAAAGACAAATCTAGCCAGAGGAGAGGAAGAACAAAAGTCTCTGATGTTTCCACTGGAAAAGGGGTTCCAATCCACAGATTGGCGTGTTGGGGGCACAGCAAACATCATCTTATCACCATCAGATTGAAATAAGAGCGCCACACATCACTCTCAGAAATGAACCACGATCATGAGGTTCTGGTGTGTGCGTGTTTTTAGGAAACTGGAATATTCCCACTGTAACTTCTCCATCTCCACGCTCCATCAATCAGCATTGCCCGGTTTCAAGTCGCTGTGTTTCTGTGAGCTTCCGGAAGGTTTTACGGGCACCCATAAACCTGCCTCGTCAAGTTTGAAGGAAGCCACGTCAGAGACACGAAGAACAAAGAAGGTTGATTAGATCAGTTCTTCCTTCCAAAATCCAGCGGTTCCCCATGTCAGCGTGCTTTGGACATGACTATAGAGTGGATTTCAAGAAACAGAAACCATGTGGCTACTAAGAGAAGAGGAAGGCAGCTCATGAGACGCCTACAGAGCAGTTGGAAGAAGAGGGACTGGACTCCCTCCACGCTTGGTCTGCAGAGAGACTCCCAGAACCAACCTGCAGCCCTGGCCCTAGGGGGCGTGTTCTCTACGCCACCACCAGGATCTACGCTGTATGGTGGGCACCATAGACTCACCACTGGTTTTATTTTCTCTTTTTGTTTTTTTCTAAACAAACCTTGCATACCTCGTGCAATAGCACATTACACTCCAGTGTATACTACGCTTTTTTTTTTTCCTATGGATTTTTGATTTATTGGAAAATCTTCGGGTTACTCTCTAGTTTATTCCAGGGATGCGAGGCTGGCACAATATCCGCAAATCAATACACGTGATGCATCACATACACAAATTGAAAGATTAAAAAAACCACGTGATCGTATCAATAGATGCAGGGAAAACATTCGACAAAACCCATTACCCTTTTTTGATAAAGACTCTCAGTAAAGTGGGAATAGAGGGATCATACCTTATCAATAATAAAGGCCATATACGACAAACCTTTAGCCAACATCATACTCACTGGGCAAAAACTAAAAGCGGTCCCCTTAGGAACAGGAACAAGACAAGGATGTCCGCTTTTACCACTCTTATGCAACACAGTACTAGAAGTCCTAGCCACAGCGATCAGACAAGAAGAAGAAATAAAAGGCATCTTAAATGTCAGAGAACTAATCACCTTTAATTCATTGTTTCTTGGGGGTTTTTCAAGGCAGTAGGGTACGAAAAGTAAGTGATTCGTGAAAATGAGGAAATACAACTTCACTATTTTTTCCTAAAATGAATAAAGGGCATCAACTCTTAAAATTAAGTGATTGACAACTTCATTTTCTTCTCATTAACTCTCCCTTCCACAGGGCAAAATTATTACTGAGTTTTATGAAGAATCAAGAGATTTACAGCATGGAAAGTCCAAGAATCCTGAGAAATGTTCATGCGTACGTGTGTGTATATTATGGAGGGAAGGGAGGAAAGATGAGAAGAAAGAAAGATATGTGAAACTTACCAGCTTTGGGGAAAATATCACAAATGAAAACACTTTTTTCAAAGCTGATGTAAAGAAATATAAACATCTCAGACAGAAAAACATTGCAGTAACCTACACTGAGCTGACTCCCTGGGAACTATGGAGTGAGACGATTCTTTAAGAAGTACTTCTATATTACCTAGTACACTGAAAATTTTAAATAATTACTTTATACCACCCTCGCTGTCCCTAAAAATCAGAAACATATGTTTTGTTCTTTCCATCTCCTTTGTCCCGCTCCCTCCTGGGTCAAAATCACTATTATCTTTTATGGAAGTTCCTTCCTAAGTCTCCCAAATTCGATGCTTGCCAGAGCAATATTCGCAAGACATAAATCATTATCACTCCAGGTCCCTAAGTATAATCCTTCAGTGGCTGGAGAGTGCATTTAGAATAAAATGTAATGTCCTGCTCTAACTGGTTTGGCTCAGTGGATAGAGCATCAGCCTGCGGACTGAAGGGTCCAGGTTCGATTCCGGTCAAGGGCACGTACCTTGGTTGCGGGCACATCCCCAGTGGGGGGTGTGCAGGAGGCAGCTGATCGATGTTTCTAACTCCCTATCCCTCTCCCTTCCTCTCTGTAAAAAATCAATAAAATATATATATTTTTTTAAATGTAATGTCCTTATAAACGTGTGCAGTGGATGTGCGTTCTCTCCTCTCATACGAGGGATATGCCAAGAATGCAGGAGTAATAGACTTTTCTTCTTCCTAAAATGCTTGTGCCCCCCTTCATTCTCCTCCCTTCTCCCCCTACGCGCCCACCCCCCAGTTCCAAATACACATACCCCTCTCATCCATTTAGAGTCTTCCGGCCCAGCGTGGCTATGTTGGCTTTTGTGTCCTGGTTGGTACCCATTCCTGTGGATTTATTGCTTTCTACTCCCCTGCACACAGCCTCTATTTGAGTCACGTTGGATCGCCCGCAGTTCCAAGGATGTACTCATCTCATGCCATGTGAGTGGAAGATTCACCTGCTAACATTTCCTTCCATACATGTTTTCACCTGTAAAGTATTCACACTTCATGACTCCATCCTAATGGCGATTTCTAACCAATCAGGTAGCACCGGGCTTACTAGGTTATAGTGTAATTATCTGCTTGTATGTTTGGCTTCCAAACTACATGATACAATATGTTGTTTAAGTACAAGAGCCCATTTATCATTCAATAAAAGGTGCTCAATAAATGCCAATTCTGCCCAGCCAGTGTGGCTCAGTGGTTGAACCCCCACCTCTGAACCAGGAGGTCACGGTTCGATTCCCGGTCAGGGCACATGCCCAGGTTGCGGGCTCGATCCCCAGTGTGGGGCGTGCAGGAGGCAGCCGATCCGTGATTCTCTCTCATCATTGATGTTCCTATCTCTCCCTCTCCCTTCTTCTCTGAAATCAATAAAAATATATTTTTAAAAAACATAATAAAAGAAAGACTAGAGCTCAACATGAATGATTCTATTAGCACCCCTCGCACTTTTTCATAAGCCATGCTTAAGTGCACTATCATTTAAAAGATCTTGGTTCTTAATTATTTTCTAATTAAAATATATCTTAGAATCGGAATTTTTAAGTTGTAGCGCTTCTATGTCAAGGATTCCCCTGAGATTTTTAGTAGGGAATTTAATAGAAAACAGACTGTGGGACTCCCTGTGAGTGGGTGAGGCATATCACAAGACAGACATATCAAAACTACCAGCAAGGGGTTTTTTTCAGACCACACGCATGCTCAGTGCTGACCTTCGTTACGAATTCTGCTGCCATGAGCCAAATTTCTCATCTGAATATTGTGTATCCCTCAGGTTTCATCCTGAGAAACCCCTGACCTCACGGGTCAATTGACAATCAGAGCCCAAACAGTCGCTACACTGGTGACTTCGCTCATGTCCTTTCCCATGCTTAAAATTCTATTCTTCTTTCTCTTGGACCGAACGTCACTGATGGTTCAAAGTCCAAGTTAGGTATCATTTTCCAAGTACATGTAATCCTTACCTCCTGCGTGTTTCTGCAGTATCTTATTTACAGAACTAAAAACTACTTGTTGTACCATACAGTGGTATATGTATGCACATAACCATTGGTGCTCTTATTAGACTATGAGCTGAGGGAAGAGTCTGTGTTGTTTTTTTCAGTGATTTAATAAACATTTGTGGAATGATAATTCAGTATTAGACTCTAATATCTCTGATTCCTTATTGATCTAAATTTCATAAATCTTATTATTATGAGATAACCTACCCATTAAATTCTTAAGCTGCCTATCTAGAAAGCATTTTGATAATGAGTATCAGGAATCTGAAAAAAAAAATGTTCATTGCCTCTCATCTAGTAATTATAATTCTAATAATCCATATTAAGGAAAAAAATAGAGTAAAAAGGTTATGAATAAGGATGTTCAACATAATATTTCTGAAGAGTAGGCAGAATTGGAAAGAGATGATTTCTTACAAGAATCAAATCCCTCATTAAATTATGGCACCATCAGAAGATAGATTTTTATGAAACCATCTTAAATGGTTTTTAAATTATAGTAAGAGGCCTGGGAAATGCTATTAAAATTTTCACTGAGAAAAATGTATAACATATAAGAGTGATGTCCAGTCAACTGGAATGATGAATTCATTAATAGGCTGAAACTTCCTTCTTTTTATTTTTTTTTTTTTTTTTATTTATTTTATTGATTTTCTACCGAGAGGAAGGGAAAGGGATAGAGAGTTAGGAACATCGATCAGCTGCCTCCTGCACACCTCCGACTGGGGATGTGCCCGCAACCAAGGTACACACCCTTAATTGGAATCGAACCTGGGACCCTTCAGTCCGAAGGCCGACGCTCTATACACTGAGCCACACCTGTTAGGGCGAAACTTCCTTCTTTTGAAAACACATAGCAATGCAGGAGGACATTAAAAAAGGAAACCAAACAGACACACTATGCTTTAAAAAAAAATGAATAGCTCCTTGAACCAGAAATAGTAGAGAAGCCCAAGTTTAAGAAACAGAGGCCAAGCAAGGAGTGACTGAAGTGTGCGTGGGGGAGGGTAAAGATCTCGGCTGATGTACCAGGGGTGGGAGAGAACGGAGCCAGTGTCACTACTAGAAACCCAGAGCTAGGACGAGGCTCCCCGAGCCATACAAAGAGGAGGGACACAGCACCAGCCCCTACCAGCTGTGTGCCTGGGGCAGCAAGCGTAGACAGCCAGCAATCCAGGCCAGATGGGAGCCAAGTCATTCACTCCTTCAGAGACGGACTCTGCAGCAAACCCCATGTGCCCACAGGGCAGGATCCTCAAGCTGCCAACGAGAAGGCCTGGTTCTGGCCAAAGGCAGGCCAGGTCAAAGCAATGGAAAAATCAAGAAAGTGCAGGATTTGGGGGGTCGGGAGCAAAACGGAGAACACAAGACAGACGGATAGATAAGTTCCTGTCACACCTCCTCAACTCTTCCGAGGTAGCACAAAAGCAATCACAGACACAACATAAATGATGGGGTGTGGATGGCTCTGTTCAAACTGAACTTTATTTAAAAGAACAGGCCGCCTTCAGCCCACAGGCTGTCATTTTCTAACAACTGTTTTAAATCAACATTTTAATGCCACAAAGACAATTAATGAGTAGAAAGACAGCTTATACGTCTTAACAAATAAAGGACGAATTCATCTCAGATGAAACAAAAACTATGGAAATCCAAAAAGGACATTAAAATATCTTTATAAAAATAAAGAAGGTCAAGGGCAAATACTATGCAGAACAAGAACAAAAATTAATTTAATGGTAAAAATAGATATGGTAAAAACAAACAAACAAACAAAACAACTCCATACTAGAAATCTTGGAAACAAAAAATAATTATCGTGATTTTAAAATAGTTGCATTGGCAATATAAATACCAGATTGGACAGAATCAAAGAGAGAATTAATGAACTGAAAGGCAATGTTGGGGAATGCATGATGATCATAGCAAAAGGGGTAGGGAGGGGGGTAAATTTGAAAGAGAAGTCAAGAGACATGGAGGGTTAGACCCCAGCTAAAAACATACCAAAATACTAAGGTTATTTATCATTAACTGTAGGATTACAGATAAATGTATTTTCTGTTCTATGTTTTTCATTGTTGTCTGATGTTCCCATGTCGAACGGATATTCATTTTAAAATCATAGCAGGAAGTGACATTAAAAGAAGCGATGGATGGCCTTTGAACTGAATTTATAATGTCATGTTTTCTTTCCTCAAACAAAAAAAAATCAGAAATTTGCCATTGTAAATATAATTGGCATTTAAACACCTATAAATCAAGACAAACAAGTTTGAAGACTTGTTTCTCCTATATAGCTCGGACCTCTGGACACCGACATTACTTCAACGTGAACATAGAGTTCATTCATCTTAAACATCTTCAAGTCAGGGATTGGAGAGGAGGGGAGGGGAGGAGGGTACAGGAAGGAATTTGCAGGAAGCATCCTCCCCCACTTCCGGTAACTGAATTACTCAAGGCTCTGCAGCGCTGAGGTGACTGGAGTCAAGTGGCAAGCACTACACTTTCTACCCAAGACAGGCCCTGGGACAGACATCGCCAAGGAAAGCTGCTGACAACCACAAGAGGTCAAACCAGATCAGGTTGCTGAACCAACCCCATGGCCCCGAGCTCAGAAGGCCCAGGGAGCACCCCAGGGCTGTGGGACTCTCAAAAACAAGTCTAGAAAGCAAACAGAGTGGATGTTCTGCTCTTATAAACGCTATCAGGAGAGTCAGTTATCTTGTTAAAACGTCTGAGCCGTCAGCATTCTCTCTCAGTCTTTCCTTGAAAATAAAAGTCAACTCTCTAAGCAGAAACCTAAGAGGAAGTGAATTAGCCAGAAAATGAGTGTCTTAATGACTTTTCTTACCTCTTCATCCTCACACTATTTATTCTCTCCTATTTCTTACCTTCATCCTCACACTATTTCTTCTATCCTATTTCTTACCTCTTCACCTCACACTATTTATTCTATTTTTTCCTTATTATGAATAGACAATATTTATTGGGTATTTATTCGATGGAAAGGATCAGGATCCATTCTTTACATATATCATTGCATTTTTTAAACATCTTCTTAAAACAACTCACTTCTGGCAAAAGGTGGGCAGGATATTTGAGTCTTCTTTAAATGAATCACCTAATGTAACCACGTAGAAGGAATAAGTTTTAATAGGCTCCATTTATCAAAAAAGACATTACTTTAAACTAATTAGATCCAAATAACATAACCCAATAATCTCCCATCTGACTCCCATTTAGTCCGATGAATGCACAAATCATATCTATTTATACCCATCTCATTCCAAAGAGGGACATGAGGCAGTTTTGATTTTATGCCTTGTTGATATGAAATGGTACACTCATGCTGAATCCTTCCCAGAAATTACATTTCATTAAGGTTGAGCTCAGAAGATCCCCTTCCTTGTTGTAAAATGTCTTTCTTTCTATACAAAAACCTCAAATTTTGGAAAAGCAAAAAAAAAAAAAATATATATATATATATATATATATATATATATATATATATGATTTAATTATGAATGTTGTCAGTGTTCAAAGGAGAGCGCAGTGTTTGACAGCCTTGTAAATAGTTCAAGCCGTTCTCATTTTACAAGCACAGGAGACACTGCATTATTTCATGGACTGCAGCTTCATTTCCCCACCTTCCCTGCACACTGCTCAGTGGAAATGCCGTGCTTCGGTCAGTAACACAGAACCAGGCCTGCGCTGCTCCTCCCTCCTTCCTTCCTTCCTCCCTCCTTCTCTTCCTCCTTTCTTTCTTCAGAGAAGAGGGAGAGAGAGAGAGAGAAACATGAATGATGAGAGAGAATCATTGACCAGCTGCCTCTTGCACTCCCCGCACTGGGGACCGAGCCCACAATCCAAGCATGTGCCATTGACCGGAATCGAACCGTGACCTCCTGACTCATAGGTAGACACTCAACCGCTGAGCCACTCTGGTCAGGTGATGCCTGTGTTTCTTAAAATGTATTCATTCCACCGACCAGAGAACCTACCAGCTATTCTGTGTGTGGCCGGGTGGGGGAGGGGGGAGTGCTCTGTGGGCAAATAAACCCAAGAACTGCTGCTAACCCTTCTTTCAGAGAACATGGTAAACTCCTCAGCTTTATTTGGTCATGAAAGCCCTCCATTTCTAGGGCCCCCCATATTCATAAACGAGGCACGAACTTGAGAAAATACTCTAGTGGTCAAATGCTCTAGGTTCTCATTGAGGAAATACACCTTTCCGAGAAGTTGGCCTTATCCTATATAATAATCCTATATAATAAAGAGCTAACATGCTAATTAGACCGGATGTGGGACGACCTTCCGGATGACCAGTTGGGATGGGGGGGCAGGGCTGCAAGGGCTGAGGTGGCAGGCGGGGCTGTGAGGCCGAGCCCCTTGCACGAATTTCGCGCATCGGGCCTCTAGTTATATATAAAGAGTAACCCTCTGAGGTGCTCAAAACTTGCTAAGATGCTCCTTCAGTGTTCAATCTGGAGCCACCCCATCGCTGGAGAAGACAGATGTCCAAGAGGAAGTAGGACAATGGCAGCAGCTACTGGTCCTCTGCAAACCCACCGTCTCGTGTCTGTCAGTTCTCCCTGTCTAGCTCTAAGTCTTGTGAGAGCATGCCATTGTCATGGCTACCTGTATAGTTAATAACCATAGGAAGGAAGCATGTCGACATGAAAAATAAATGAGGAATCATTCCCATCATAAGCAAACCTAAGTTCCCTGGGAGTAAGATCGCCATTCCTCTCCTTGATCCAATCCCCTGTAAACTATGAAGTCCTACTTTGCAAGACTGAACTGTTAATGAAAGTATAAAGTATTTTTTTCTGATCCCCCAGAAATGCCCCTAAGCACTGAGAGAGGGGGATATTAATAAGCAAACCAGTAAACCAATATATATCTGGTATAATGTTGAAGGAAGATCAATACTCTATATGGTTTGCCTTTTATTGTCTTTAAAAGTCATACTTAAATACATAAGAACATAGTGTCATACAAACATAACATAATTTTATTTATTTCTTAAACAAACTTGTCATTCTTGGGTTCAATAAATGAACACCCATATTGGAGGGTACCCAATGCACCCACAATTGCCCAATCTGCGTCAGGCTCATAATAATGGGTGCTGAGTGTTTAGAAACTGCAAGCCAGCTAAGTAATGTTATTGTGTTGATTTTTATCCATACAAAAGCATCTGTGACCAGAATATATTTAATCCCATACATTTCATTATAGATCAGTATGGATACGCATTTCCAAACTGGGTAGAATCTCTTAAAAAGTTACATCATCCGGTTGGTTTTTGGACGGGGTAACCACACCTCTTCTTTTCCTTTAGCTACACATACAAATGAAAATTCACGTCCATTTACTCACTCCCTGTCTGTGTTTGATAAGGTTAGATAGAGCTCCATAACAAATAAGAAACCTCAGGACCAGGGACTAAAAGGGATTTTCACCACAAAATAATTCTTAAAAGGGTACACTATTCACTTTTGTGTAAATATTACTCTTAAGGTAGAACTCTGGCGAATTTCAGACTCTTCAAAGTGATATTAATGAACAACATAAACTGATGAATAAAAACAGATCCAGAGACAGAGAAGCAGCGATCAGACCGTCAAACCTCAGAGGGAAGGCAGGGGAGGGTGGGGGTAAGGGGGAGAGATCAACCAAAGGACTTGTATGCATGCATATAAGCCTAACCAGTAGACACAGACACCACGGGGGGGGTGAGGGCACAAGCAGGGGGTTGAGGGGGGAAGGGGGATAAGGACACATATGTAATACCTTAATCAATAAAGAATTTAAAAAATGATATAAGGCTTCACAACTAACAACAAGGCATACACACATGTGCTTTTTGACCACATATGTGAAAGAAGATGTTTTGTCCCCAGAAAAGTTCACAAGCCGCAAAGTCTTGGGCAAGTGTATGAAGGGAGGGCTGGGAGGGCCTGGTCATTTCTCAACAGTGACAAGATAAAACACACAAATGTTCCTGGCCGTCAAAACCAGACAAATTTGCTCCTCATGAAAGAGATTACTATTCAAATACCCAAGATACTATTCGATAATGAAGTTTCAAACACAGCTTTTTAAACAACAAAACAATAAGATTATTGGTAAAAATAATAATAATAATAACCATTTTTTTTTATTTAGCCAAACTAAACAATTTTCAGTTCTACGAGGCTCTCAAAGACTTTTTGTTCAAGAACATCAAAAAGTCTAGCTTCTCTTATTTAAAATAAAAAAGCACGACTAACAAACATGAGTTTCTTTCAGATGCTCCGTTACCTTTCAGGTCTTTCTTTAGTTTTCTGAGATCTTTCTGGAAATCCTCAAACTTCATCTGCGAGGCCTGGAACAGGTCCTGGGGTTCGGGTAGCGGAAAAACACACTGCTCCTTCCCGGCGTCCTAATTCATTAGCAAGAAACACATCATTTTAAACCAATCAGCACTGAGATCAATAAGAATCATACGACGGCAGGGATAGCAAAACCACAAAAACCAATAATGCCAAATCATTTACAACAAAGACTAACCCCCCCCAAAAAAAAAAAAAACTACCTATGCAAAAAACTCTTACCTCATCAAAATTTCGAAGATAATAGGACACGATATATGACAAAAGGCTTCTGCTATTGTCCTAGGCAGAAAGACCAAAGTAAGTAAAATATATATATATATATATATGTGTGTGTATATATATATATATATATATATATATATATATATATATATATATATATATATTTAAATGATTAAATATAGTGTTAAATAAAAGAAATACCAGGAAATCAGCATATATAGGGGAGAACGTTTAGAATGAAATGTGAAATTCCATATTTCAAATTATTTTAGTGACTATAATCAAGGAGTTGAATGGCATAGAAGACCTTATTTTCCCCAGTGCTCACATCTAAGCTCCAAATGTTAAGCACAGCTGTTTAAGGGTGGAGTCTCCACTATAAATACTTTCCTATTTTTGCTTTCCTCCGTCAGAAAATTAGTTCATTAATTTTTATGGATTTTATTAAGGGGTATAACTACTATCTTCACTGAGATGACGAATATTGCTCGCATTTCTACACACTTGGACCAGCGGTAAGTTTGATGGTCTAGCTAATACTATATAGATTAGGAACATAAAAAAATTAAGCATTTGTCCTAGCCGGTTTGGCTCAGTGGATAGAGCGTCGGCCTGAGAACTGAAAGGTCCCAGGTTTGATTCCGGTCAAGGGCACATGCCCAGGTTGTGGGCACGATCCCCAGTGGGGGACTTGCAAGAGGCAGCCGATTCATGATTCTCTCTCATCATGGATGTTTCTCTCTCTCTCCCTCTCTCTCTCCCTTCCTCTCTGAAATCAATAAAAATATATTGTAAAACACACACACACACACACAAAGTCCAATCCTCAATTTGCCTATATCATTCACACAAAATACTTACACTGCTCTTGACGTCTTTCAGCTTCGGAAGAATGTCTAACCCAAACCCATCGGCCTGTCCCCGAGTCTTGTTCCCGCCATTCATGTAGTTGCCAAAGGCCAGGACCAGACCCAGCACCCGCATAACGCCGGGCCCATTTTTCAACGTCTGTAAGCAGAATGAAGAGCCATTGCTCTCTGATACAAAGTTTTGTTTGAATTATCGTAAGTCAGTGGCAGATATTCATATGACACGAATCATTTGGGGTGATACCCAAACTTTATTATTGATGATTATTATATTTGAAGAGGGTGTCTCCAAGAGGAAGAAATCTAGGCCGTTTCTGTGAAACAAATAAGGCTACATGATGACAGCTACTACAAAATAATGTCCTTGTTATCAGCCTAATGGTGCCTACCTCCGCAGCATCACAAATGTATGGCATAGTGGCGGGAAACTGAGACATACTTCCAAAGATAAATCTCCAAGTTTAGATTTATCCCTGAAAAATCCATACTCACGTCTTCCAAAACACATCATTTAACCCCATTTTGCAAGTCACGTCCCCTGAAAATGTGCCTTTAACACCTTATTACTACTTTTCAACCACAACCATTGGTGCTATTGATTTGGGACCCACTGTTTTAAATGTTAATATTGCTCATTTCTGCCAAAAAATGTATTCTGTGTTTTCAGAAGGCTGTTGATCTTTGGTTGAAGCATACAGCTGATCCTAAATCCTTTGGTTGGAATCATTCACATGTTATTGAGGGGCCCTTCCAAATACGACAGGAAGTACATGAAATGCCTTCAAATAGCATTTAATAGGGAGTTTGATGTATTTGAGGGCCATGAAAAGTAATGATTCTGGCCCTAGCCGGTGTGGCTCAGTGGATAGAGCGTCAGCCTGCAGACTGAAGGGTCCCAGGTTTGATTCCAGTCAAAGGGCACATGCCAGGGTTGCGGGCTCGATCCCCAGTGTGGGGCAGTGCAGGAGGCAGCCAATCCATGAGTCTCTCTCATCACTGATGTTTCTATCTCTCTCTCCCTTTCTCTCTGAAATCAATAAAAGATCATCAATGACCATATTCAAATATGTGGTCCTACTTGCACTTCTGCTTTTGTTCTCGAAGCTCAATCATGTCACGTTCCCTTCCATGGGCCTGCTAGCCTTCAAATGTTTTGAGTCCTTAGAATAAATCAAACTTTTCTGAGACGTGAACATGCCTGAACACAACTAAACATCAGCATCCAAGCGTCAGCTCCCCACACACCACAACCCACCTCACACAACTTCTGCAGCAACTCAAGTTTGCGACGGATCGAGCCAATGCTTTCCGAAAACGTGGCCTGGAACAGGATGCAAAAGACTCGCTCGGAAAAGTTGGGGATGAGGGACAGCTCATACAGGAACCTGAGGACATAAAGCCAAGTCAAGAGGGAAAGATGTAACACACAGAAACAGATGTGCAAGCTCATATCACGCATCACAGCGATGAACAGAAGATACTGCATCTTCCAGATGGAGGGAGCCCGCCCAGGCCGGGATGCCCATGCCCCGGCCCTAAGAGATGCTTACTGTTCAGGCTTGTCCAGGGACTTGGCACTTTCCTTGTCTTTGGAGGATCGTCCATGCTTTTCAATCTTTTCCAGCTCATCGGACTGTGCTCTCTGGAAATCAAAAGCCAAAATCTGGTCAACTGAATCCCTTCGATGATGATGATCTTAGTACAGCAAGACTCTATATTGTCATATTTCTTAGCATCCCTTTGTAGTAAAGCTTGACATCACTCCTGAGGCATGTGAAAGTGTAAATATGTCTGATGGAAACCAGATCATCTCCAAATCTTCCAAGTGATGTTATTTGCGATCAGTGATCTGCAAAACACTTATTTATTCAAGCATGTTTTAAAACAACACGGTCTTCTTCTCTTGCTCTTGAGCTGTTTATAATCCCCTCCAGAAGGCAAGACTTTCATGTTAAAGTGGTATTTCTTATTAAGGAATCAATGAAATTCAATTTGATCCTACGGTTGTTCTAAGATTGTTAGAGGGGAAAAGGTACTTATTTAGCTATTTCAATCGTTGTTTGTAGATATTTTTTCTCAGGGGAAAGAAAAACGCTATTGAATTATTAAGTCATGGAACGAAAATAAAAGGTTTTGATACTTCTGAATTTTCTTCTGGATACAATAGAAGGCCTCATGCTTCTTTTCTTTCACAACCTTTTATAATATCGAGCTAAAAATTTATCAGCGTAAATTGTTTCTTTATAAGTGAGGGTCTGCATTTGTAACATATGGTACAAGACTTTATAGAATCACAACTCTATTCTCCTTTATGGAAATTTTGGAAGTTTTTTTTTTATTTGTAGTCTTGTCTTTTTTTCTTATAATTCACAAAGATGTTTCAAATCAGTCAAATACTATACTCTCTAAATACATTCATTAACAAGTGTCCATAAACTTCCATAACTTGAGCTCAGATAACACCATAATGACACTTAAAGCCACGTAACAAGATGGCATTTAATAATGACCAAACCCATTGACAGGAGTAATATACACTGAGTGGCCAGATTATTATGATCTCTGAACGCATAATAATCTGGCCACTCAGTATATATTAGAGGCCCAGTGCGTGAATTTGTGCATGGGTGGGGTCCGGCCAGCCTGGAGGGGACATGGGCTGTTGGCCGGCCTGCCTGCTGGTCGAACTCCTGGGCGAGGGGACAATTTGCACATTAGCCTTTTATTATATAGGATATATGCTGAGTGGCCAGATTATTATGCATTCAGAGATCATCATCATCTGGCCACTCGGTGTGATAGAATATAAAGTTAAGGACGTTGAGAAGGCAAGGGTTGTTTTAAGACACACAGGTCCACCACATAACTCTTAGACGAAACAATGATAGAGTACTATTTGACATCAGTCTTAGTAATATCTTTTTGGATAGTTCTCCTTGAAGCAAGGAAAACAAAAGCAAAAATAAACAAATGGAACATCATCAAATTCAAACGCTCCTGCACAGCAAAGGAAAATACAACCAGCAAAACAAAAATACAACCAAGTGAATGGGAGGATGGTGGGTGGGCAAAAGCAGGTTTATAGGTGTGAGTACACGAAAACAGAGTTTATTTCTTGTATTATTATTCATTAATTATTGTATTATTTTCCATGTGAACAACTGCAAGCCTACTTTTTCCCACCCCTGTATATTCACACAGAATATATCCAATAGGGGTTGATATTCAAAATACATAAGGATCTCATACAACTCCATAACAAAAAAATAATCCTATCTACCCCTGTCCAACTCCAACTCCAATTCCCCTATGTATTCCTTTCCAGAAACAGACTTTCCCACCCAAAATACATTCTAGTTTTTCACATCTATGCCTTTGATCAAACTGCTCCATCTTCTGGGAACGTGTTTTCAACTCTTCTCTCAAACATGTTACCTACCGTTTACCATGTAAGAATAGCCCCACATATTGCCCAACTATGAAGATTATCCTAGCTCCTGCAACATCAAATAATGTTGGCTTTTCAGCAACTCTCCTTCTCTTTCCACAGAATTCTACCTCAGCACTAATGACATTAGCCTGCAATTATTCAGTTCATCCTTGACATCCACCATTTGATTTGGGGGAGGGGGCGGGGGGGGATCTGTATGTCAGGAATGTTATGAATGAGATAGCTTTTAGTTGTGTTGGACTGGGAATCTCTTAGCAATTTTAAGGGGAAATGCTCCTGCACTATTTAAAGGACAATTTAAATTATCCTTTTGAACATTACACATTGAAGAGTTGATGGCTGGTCTATATACTATTTGTTGACTCATACTTCCTCTAATATTGAAAACTACCTTTTCAAGAGATATACTTTCTATAGTCCATAGATTCACATTCTACAAATGCACAGATCTTTATTCTCCAGGTACAACGAATAACTGGAATATCTTTAAATGCCAAGGACTGAGGGGAATTCGCAAAATGGCAGCCGCAGACTCACAGCAATCTATAGTCGTATGTCTAAAGGACTGAACAGCTCTTCAGGGAACTAAAATCTTGACTACTTAACCATATATTGGCAAGCATGCAAGTAAACAAAAAGAAATCCAGAACCAAACACGCATGAGATGCCATCTGGAATCATTCAACCTCCTAAATAAGGTTGATAGGAGTTTTATATCCTTAAAAAAAAAAGACTTGGCTATTTATTTCTTTAATAACTTTATTGCACATTAAATTTTAGTTGTCGCAATCATGGGCCTCAAGGAGGAAAGGTAATTATCCTCTCAAGCTAATATGTCAAAAGCATCCAATGTTATTACTGTTCGTGCATAATTTCAAGTCATGACCCAAGCTTTCGTAAAAAAAACCAAGACTCTGGGCTTGTACTTATAAAACAATCAACATTTACTACCGTTGAAAATCTCTACCTGATAGGACGATACCCAAGCCAAACCTGCAAGTATTCTCCATGAACTATAATATTCCTAGCCGTAAGTACATTCCTGTAGCATCCGCAGAATCAAGGGATTTAAAGGAGGTATCGTGAACATTTATGGCATCGGGATGGGATGATTTATCATAGTGACTAGCCAACTGCACTATTTCTCTACTGCTTGCCTGCCATCATGGAAAATTACTGGGAAATGTTTAGTACACACGTGTCAGGAGAGACTGTCCTCCCTCGAGAGCTGAATGGTTATTAAAAAAGCAAATTTCCAAGAAATACTCTCTGTACTCTACCGAGCTAAAAAGTGTGTTAATGTGCTCAGAGAAGCCAGAGGCCGATCAGAGAAGAATACAGTTAATAGAAAAACAATGGCTGGTAAAGACATAGGCAGGGTGATAATCATTCAACACCACACGCAAGGATGTGCAATTCATGTTCTTCTGAGGAGAGACTGCCTTCGGGACCAGAAGCAGCTTCATTAAAAGGAGTAGCAAACAAGTGTTTTCATTATCCAACAAGGTTTACATTTAGAGCTAAAACACAAGAACAATAAGAGCAGCAGGGATCAAAGCTGGAGCTACACATAAAAGCCATTCCCCAAGTCATTTCTATCTGTGAAGAATTTAGTCTCCATCTACTTTATAAAGAATTTGAACACAGCATCAGATCTTTTGGCTGCTCCCCTCCTCTCTTTCCAAGAAGTAGAAAACTTGGATCCCTCTTAGTTTCAGGTCAATCCATAGTAAAGACAGGCCCGTGGTCTCCCCTAGGTCAGTAGTCGGACCCGAATTTCTCGGGGAAATGTGAAATTTGGCACAGGCATCTTTCCATGTGTGGACCCTGAGAATGAATGTGCCTGTTAAGAAGGACTCCGGGTGGCTATGTGGGTTCAAATTTATAAACAGAGTCTCAGAGTCATGGCCAAACAGGGGCCTCTCACGCACTCTGTGCTTCAGGGAAAAGATGTACTGTGCTCCTTCCATCTGAGTCAACCAACCCTTCTAAGGGAGTTCCTGGCATCTTATGTCAACTGTCCAATCAGAGTCGCACAACTGTATCCTCATTGGCATCTTCACTGACCAATCAGAGTGACTCCATTCTGACCACTAAGGACCGTGCTTCTGGACCAATCAACTGTGAGACTATGGAGCCCTCATTTGCATGAAAACAAACCAATCAGGGACTGGGACCGGACTTCTTCTCTAATTAAGCTAGCTTCACCTCTGTTTCCATGGAGGGCACGAGCAGTTTCCTGGTAAGACTGCATTTCCCCAGCCTGAGCTGTAACCCCCGAGCAGCACAGAGCTGCCCGAGCTGCCTCACCAATGCTGAGCTGGGAGACCAGAACTGCCTGCCTGAGCCACCTGCCATCTATAATAATATAAGCGTAACATGCTAATTAGACCAGACAGCCGAAAGACCCTCCGGATGTCCTTCCGGACGACCCTCCAAACGAAGCCAGGGCTGCGAGGGCCGAGCCTCTTACATGAATTTCGTGCATCGGGCCTCTAGTACAGAATATAGGTGTATTCAAAATCAGAAGCAAAAGATCTGTTGAATCAACTGTACATGTTATAAGCTACTTATAAAGAATCTTTACTATGTGAACTCAATCATCTATAATAATAAAAGCGTAATATGCTAATTAGACCAGACAGCTGGACAACCTTCTGAACGTCCTTCCGGATGACCTTCCGGACGAAGCCACAGCTGCGAGGGCCAAGCCCTTGCACGAATTTTGTGCATCGGGCCTCTAGTAGTCAATAACCTTGAGGGAACCAGAAAGATTCTTGGTCCTGAAATCTCAGAAGGATGTAGTGTATTTAGTGACTGTGTAGTTTCACTGGGTTTTAACTCCTCAATAAACAGGAATTGGGGGCTCGGGATTGTGCCTTTTGAAATTAGGGTGTGTTTAGATTTGGAGGCCGCCCCAAATTCATTCACATCTAGAAGAGAAAGCCCACTGCCAAACATATGCAATTAGGGGAGGGGAAAAAAAGTTGATATTCTAAATAAGGTTTGTATAGCAAATACTTCCATCTGTTTCAGAGATCAAATACGACCGCTTTCAAACAGTCCAAACGGCATGCATGCAAGCATCTGGCAAAAAGGAAAGCATGTATTTATGGGAGAGGTTTCAGGTTAGTTATGTTATTTTGCCCTCGAGGATAAGTAGTGGAATGCTAAATAAGATTATTCCTCACATACTTAATAACAACAAACTGAGTTTAAACATTACACTCCGGTTTATTTTTTTTCTAGATAAAATTTTTCTAGACAAAATTTAAATGTTCCCTCCAATGCCATTAGTAAACAATAAAGGCCAAATTAAGATCCCACTCAGATACCTTTCAAACACTGTTTTCAGACCTGAACATAATGATTACAGTTATGACAACACAGTAAACTTTGAAACATTTCCAAGGAGAACCCGAGCCAAGTCCAAGGGCGCACAGGCCCCTTTTCCCTTCTGCAGATACCGTCACGTGAGCAAGGCTCACATCGAAAAGAGTGACAAGCCCTAGCCGGTTTGGCTCAGTGGATAGAGCATCGGCCTGCAGACTGAAGGGTCACGGGTTCCATTCAGGTCAAGGACACACGCCCGGGTTGTGGGCTCGATCCCCAGTAGAGGGCGTGCGGGAGGCAGGCGATCCATGGTTCTCTCTCATCATTGATGTTTCTATCTCTCTCTCCCTCTCCCTTCCTCTCTGAAATCAATAAAAATATATTTAAAAAAAAAAAAGAAAAGAAACTTGTAGGAAAAGCTGAGGCAGACCCTTGTCATAATCTCCGCCATCAGCACAGGCCATGCGACTGGGAGGGGTGCCTCCACATCCAGCTTCTCCCTCACATCCAGCTTCTCCCTCACACCCAGCTTCTCCCCCACATCCAGCTTCTCCCTCACATCCAGCTTCTCCCTGAGGAGTGAAGAGTTTGAACTGCACATCTAGCTACTACGATTTTTCTGACTACTACACCCAAGGATCTAGCTTCTAACTTGCTTGTCTCTGAGAGCTGATGGGAACCAACGTTCACTGGTCCCCTGGGGGCTGCCGAGAACAGAGCAGCAGTTGCCACAAGACTACAGGCACTTGCCACAGCTCCCCCTCCCGGCTCGGCACACCGTGAGCCGACAGCAAATCCCAGCTCCCAGTTTCCACCTGGAAAGTGAAGGAGTTGGACTGGAAATCCCGCACCCCAACTTTTCTGGCTGTTACCAAAGAGACTGGCTTCTGACTCACTTGTCCCCGTGCGTTCCTAGAAAGCATTTTCCAAATCTATACTTACTTACATGCATACATGCACCCAGGTCACATTTCCTGCTTTCAAAAATATATATATATATAAATATATATACTAGTAGCCCCTTGCAGGAAGATTCCTGTAATAGAGCTTCCTGCTGCGCTCTCCCCTGCCCCGCCTGCTTCCCTCCATTCTCCACCGGCCCCGCCTGCTTGCCTCCCTTCTCTGCCGGCCCCGCCTGCTTGCTTCTCCTCAGCTTCGCTCCCTTCTGCAGTGCTTGGCTTCTTCCTACGCTGTCTTGATATGCAAATTAACCACCATCTTGGTTGGGCTAATTTGCATACTCGCCCTGATTGGCTGGTGGGCACGGCTTAGGTGTAGTGAAGGTGCGGTCAATTTGCATATTACTCTTTTATTAGGTAGGATTGCTTTCAGAGAGGAAGGGAGAGGGAGAGAGAGATATAAACATCAATGATGAGAGAGAATCATGGATCGGCTGCCTCCTGCACGCCCCCTACTGGAGATCGAGCCCGCAACCTGGACATGTGCCCTGACCAGGAATCAAACCCAGGACCCTTCAGTCTACAGGCCGACGCTCTATCCACTGAGCCAACCCGGCTAGGGCAGATTTCCTTCTTAAAGCAACAAGCCTAGCTGCGTACAGTGTCAAGTAGTGTGTACGTATTATATACTCACACTTCCAGTTCCTTCTATTACTCACATTCTCATAAAGAGCTTGAAGGGTCTCCAGGTCAACCACAGAATTGTCCAAGTTCACAACAGCTGTTAAAAAAAAAAAAAAAAGGACAAAAGAAAGAATATAAATGACTTGGCCATAAGCCAGCTGTGAAAAGACGCCTGGCCACTTTTCTTCTTCTTTTATTAGTTGTTTATTTATTTGTGTTTTTGTGTTGCTGTTGTTGTTAATCCTCACCCGAGGATACTTTTCCATTGATTTTTAGAGAGAGTGGAAGGGAGGAGGAGAGACAGAGAGAGAGAAACATTGATGTGAGAGACAGACACATGGATTGGCGGCCTCTGGCACACGCCCCGACTGGGGCTGGGGATCGAGCCTACAACCGAAGTCGAACCCACAACCCTTCAGTCCACGGGGCGATGGTCTATCCACTGAGCCAAATCGGCTAGGGCTGTGAGGTCTGGCCATCTGGAGCAGCGGTGACCAGCTCTGGAGTACAGTTCATGGCCCAGCAGTCAGTGAGTGTAGGGCGTTCACCTTAATGCATTCACTTGCCCCCCTGCAAAGACCGAGCTCAAGGGATTTCAGCGGGGGCGGAGGTACATGTGCGAGCTTTCACCTGCTCCAAAAATACAAAACCTCACGAATAGGGCCCAGTCCAAAGTCAAAGATAAACTGTGAGCGTCTTTCCAAGACTAACTGCCTGAATTTGGAAAACTTGCTTCAGAGCAGAAAATCAGGCCAATCACTCCTCTTACTGTCACATCCCCGTTTTACATCGATTAACTGCTCTATCTGCCTACATAGGAAACGGTTGATTCTAATCACTCAACTTGTGGGCTTAATGTAGAAATGACAGCTGCATTTCCTGTGATACTTGTTTTAATTGTTTTAATGAAAGAACAATTCTTTGATTATGGTATTGAGATTAGCACAGGTGCATCCTTAAAAATCCACTCTTAATATACCAACTACCCGTGTTTACCTAAGGGAGAAGTGGAATGGATCATCAAAAATTGGGAGTACATTCTTAAATGCATTTCGTGGCCTGAGAGTTGTATTGCGTTTTATAACTCAGTTTGGACACAGGTTCGTTAAAAGCGTTCTGTATTACCTACATACAGAGTAGTTAGAAATGAGGTGAATTTGCCCTGATCCTTGATTTGTGCCAAGTAGCCAGCGTAGCTCTTGTGGAATTAAGTATTTCTGGAAGGAAAATCACAAAGTGGATAATCACAAACTGGTTGTGTTTGTTTTGATAACGGAGGCATTTTACAATGTCTTTTCTCTCAAAGCTTCAAGTACATGAGACAATTCTTGTTGACTCTGGCAACATCCCAAGAAGGAATTAAGAAAGGCAAGTAGGAAACTGACACGTATGATGGATGGGAATTCTAACCAAGATAATTTCGCTTTTCTGCTCGAAGCTGAGAACAGGGCCCCATGATTCACCAACAAATATCATAGCAAATAGAATATGATACTTCCATCCTAATAATATTCCACTATCTCCATTTCCAAAAATATCAGGTCTCAAATATCAACCTAAGAATTTGATCAAGACTCTCAGACAAATCTTTTCCGTCCTTAGACTACATAGGGCAACTTTCTAGGACAAACTGTGTTTCAAAGCAGTAAAAACACTGCCCCACTACCTTTGACTACATTCCAAAAATTAAATAAAAGGGATGAACAAACGGTTTTCACTGGGAGTAACCTGGCTATAAATAATACAACAAGATGCAGAAAACCCAAATAAAGATAGCAAGTTCACATATGAAATGGCTCCCTTTGGATGTGTACAGAGTCTATCCCTTGAGAAAACCTTGTGGTGAATCCAAAGGTCGGACTTCAAAATTCATTAGCTAATAATCAAGTATTTCTACATTCCTCTGGTGACTTAGCAAAAGATTGATGGGGAAAACTATGAAAGAAATGCTAGTTAGTCAACTTCGTGCACCATTTCATCCTCGGAACAAGTAAAAGAAACACAATGAAATTATTCATACTCAAGTCAAAACTCATCAAAGATACAATTGTCTTCTGGCTTCATCCATCATTCTAAAACATATTATTGCTACAGGTTTTCCCCACACAAAGCCTTACTTGGGATTGTACTGAGGTTTCTCATCTTTGAAACTCATGCAATATCAGGTATTGAAGAATATCCTAATAAAGGCCATATGGTCCTAACCATTGATTTATAGTCCTAAGCATAGGTATACGGCCCTAAGCAAGTCCACAAGTTTCCAACCCATGAAACCTCGTTTTTAAAAATATGTTTTTATTGAATTCAGAGAGGAAGGGAGAAGGAGTGAGAGAGAGAAACATCAATGATGAGAGAGAATCACTGATTGGCTGCCTCCTGCACGCCCCACACTGGGGATCAAGCCTGCAACCCGGGCCTGTGCCCTAACTGGGAATCGAACCGTAACTTCCTGGTTCATAGGTCGACACTGAACTACTGAGCCATGCCAGCCAGGAAAACCTCATTTTTTTAATCATTCACAGAAAATCTCAATAGAAAGCAGCTCCATAAAATTTTCCCGCTACTGGCTTTACACTTTGGAGATGCTAACACAATTCAATGGGAATCAGCTGCTTTGACAAAACCATAGACTCATGCTTAAGTAGCTGAAATTCAGGAAGATTAAATGTTGGCAGAGGAAGGGATACAATGAGAGAGTTCCAGATAGGAAGCAAGGGTAAAACATGCAATTTGAGAAGGGTTGAGGGTATTGACGGGCTCTATTTCCTCAATATCAAAAGCACATTTTACCACTTTGGAAATCAGGATTCGGACTGAAACTCATGTTCCTAAATTTTTATTGGCGTCTTCCTGTGATTAGATAGGTGGTACAGTTTCAACTGATAACATTCTAAAATCAAGGCACTAAGAGAACGCATTCATGCATGTCCTCAACAAATGTCGCAGTGGTTCTTAAAATTCAGTGGCCATCCCAGCTCGCTAGGCTGATTAACAGTCCCTGGAGTAACAACAATTTGGAACGGCAAACTGGTTATGAGTGGAGACCACCTTCATCAAGGATCTGGCATGTGGTTTGGTTAATATCACTTCCCTCTTCAAGGTTTTGTAAAAGTTCAACCAACTCGTCTGTCTCTAATAAGCCTTATTATCTAACCCGAAGTTAAAACAAATTTCTTTTGTTTCTATTCATCAGATGTCTAGCTATGGCCATGGGAAGGGATTTATATAAATACTACAGGCCCGGTGCATGAAATTTGTGCACCGGGGAGGGGAGGTGTCTCCTCAGCCTGGCCTGTGCCCTACTGCAGTCTGGGAGCCCTCAGAGGATGTCCGACTGATGGCTTAGGCCCGCTCCCTGGGGGAAGTAGGTCTAAGCCATCAGTCAGACATCCTTAGCACTCGCCAGCTGTGAGCCTGGCTTCTGGCTGAGTGGAGCTCTCCTTGTGGAGCATCCTGCATTGAGCATCTGCCCCCTGGTGGTCAGTGCACGTCATAGTGACTGGTCAACTGTATGCACCCTGGTGGTCAGTGCACATCATAGAGAGCGGTTGAGCGTCATTAGCATATCATTAGCATATTACTTTTTGTTTAGTTGAATGGATGACCAGACATTTAACATATTAGGCTTTTATTATATAGGATATACATTTGGGTAAAAATTTTTTAGTTAGTAAAGGATTCAAGAAAACAGGTGCTCAGCAATGTCAGCTTTCCTAGATTTCAACTTCCTTTGGGAGGAGAATCTGAGATTGTATTAAGGTGATCTTCCCTCTATTCCCTCAAAAGGGAGCATGACTTTCGTGGAATAGTTTATTGATATGGAATCAACGTAGACCATGGAATCAAACTTAACTGTGCTTACGTTCCAATTTTTATTTGCTCTTACGTTACTTCAAGTTACTTTCCTTGACAAGCTTTAGTTTCTTTATGGGGGCAAGGGGAGAAGGAAGTAATAGAAAATATTGGCAATGTTTGGGTTTGTGTGAGGACCAAAGGCAGGAACAAGTAAAAGGATCTGGCATGTGGTTGGTTAATATTACTTCCCTCTTCAAGTTTTCGTACAAGTTCAATCAACCCTTCCATCTCTAATAAGCCTTATTATCTAACCCAAAGTTAAACAAGTTTCCTTTTTTTTTTCTATTCCTATTTTAGTGCCCTCACATAGCAAAGGGGAAAATTCCAACTGCCTCTATTAAGGGTTGGCACTCTTGGCCTGAATGAAGGACTACTAAAACTAAATGTACAGTCTGGCCTACAGCGATTGGCTGTCTAATTATACTCTGTCCTTTTTTATTTCATATTTAAACTAGTAAGCACTAGCCTAACATAAATAAGTAACATACATAAATTCAAAATTCAGTCATGAATCTTTAAGTCGAATCGTTTTATTCTCTAATATTCAAGCACATGCTAATGTGATTATACCTCTGATTAGAGGCCAAGTATTTCACACGTACTTCTCAGTCTCGGCTCTAAGACATTCAGGAACACCCATCTTTGTCTGGGATTCATCACATGCCCACCCTTCCATTCCCCGGCAGGTCTATAAAGCGGCCTTAATTACTTTCCCATAGTTATAGATCAATAAATGTTATTTCAATTGGGCCAAGGAGCATCTGTTCTGTTTTATGCAGAAGGGTGCAAGGACAGAGAAGGTGTGGAGAGAAAACTCTGGCCTTCTCTTCCACACACAGAGTCTTCATTTATTTGTAAAGCTTGCTAACTTTCCAGGATTGAAACATGGGGAGGTTTCTACACTCTTTAAACGACTCCGTGAATGACCGTGTGTTAATGATCACTCCGAAATTAAAGGGACAGAGGTTTTATGTTTGGGCCTAAAACTTTTTAAAATGCCAAGGATGTGGTAAGGAAGAACTACTCTTCCTGGCTTTTCTATCAACGTGCTGTGTGTCTTCGATCAAGATGCTGAGCTTCTCTGAGGATAACTTCCGTCTCCAGCATCTGCTTGTCATGTGGGGAAAATTAGCCATTTTATAGTAAAAAGGATCAGCCAAAAAGCCTTGGAATAATTTATATAATTAGTTTTAAAATGTATATTATCTGTGAACATACTGGTGAGGGAATAGAGACAGAGCTGAGAAGATGCAAGATGAAAATTAGGCTCAGAATGAAACATTTGCTTTCCATAATCAAAACTTGCAACCATAAATAGCTCTTTTTTTAAAAAAAAAGATTTTTTTTTTGATTTTTACAGAGAGAGACAGAGAGAAACTTCAACAGGCTGCCTCCTGCACACCCGCTACGGGGGATCAAGCCCACGACCTGGGCATGTGCCCTGATAGGGAATCGAACCAGCACCTTTTGTTTCACAGGATGACACCAAACCAACTGAGCCACAGTGGCCAGGACAATAGCTCTTTTCCTCATGAATCCACTGGTACACACTCTCTCAGATCCAATACGCTTTCCACTGAACCATGTTGTCACAAAATGAAGAGTGAACTAGCCCAGTGGTCGGCAAACTCATTAGTCCACAGAGCCAAATATCAACAATACAACGATTGAAATTTCTTTTGAGAGCCAAATTTTTTAAACTTAAACTATATAGGTGGGTACATTGTTATTAACTTAATTAGGGTACTCCTAAGCTGGCCTTTGCTAAAAACTCAAGGGGCCAAAGAGCCGCATGTGGCTCGCGAGCCGCAGTTTGCCGACCACTGAACTAGCCTATTTTAACACTCAAATAGTCTATTTCACCTGATATTAAAAAGTCTCAAAATAAAATACCCAAACAAAAAAAAATCTATTTTCTTTTGATTTAAAAAAATATTGCAGTACATAAAACAAATCACATAAAGAGCAACTCAGGGCAACCAGGGATTATAGACACAATATAAGAAACATCTGTGTGATGGTCACATGACATTGTACACCCAGGTGACAGTCAAACATCTATATCCCGTTCCCTGGACACCTGGTCCTTGCTGTTCGTGTTCTCCATAGCCACCTTCTTCATCACCAGAAATACAGGATGTGTTTCTTTTTTAAAAAATATATTTTTATTGATTTCAGAGATTAAGAAAGAGAGAGATAGAAACATCAATGATGAGAGAGAATCATTGACTGGCTGCCTCCTGTACATCCCCCCCGCGCCCATCCCCACCGGGGATCGAGCCTACAACCCAGGCATGTGCCCTGACTGGGAATCAAACCATGACCTCCTGGTTCATAGGTCGATGCGCAACCACTGAGCCACGCCGGCCGGGCTAGGATGTGTTTCTTATTCCAACGTTAAGTCACCCACAGACTGGAGTGCAGCATGGCTTATCTGTCCAAACGTCTGTCTGTCCTTCCCATCAAAGAGCCACACAGAAGGGAAAGGGCCCGACATGAAGAGCTTGCGTTCAAAGAAACTCCGGGGAAACAAGAGTTCGCCAAATATATTAGTCAAATGTGGACATGTCTCCCATTCTTGAGTCGCCAGGAAAGTAGCTCCCTCGACTGGCCTCCTCCGTATGCTCTGATCACTCCCGTTGAATGCATTTTAAGTCATGGAACTCTGTGAGTGGCTGATTCCCTCCCATCTTGACTTCTTTTTTCCTTTTAAATCCTGTCCCATGATGGGACGGGACTAGCGCAGCCTTGGGGCTACTCTGGAGGGCCCCTCCCCTCCATCAGCCCTGAGCACTGACCCAGCCACTGTGGTCACTGACCTGCATCCCCTCTTCCCTCCAGTGTGATCTGCTCACCTAGAGGTAGAGACCCCCAAAGGTACGAAACCCACTGGCATTTATTCCCAAGGGCACGAGTTGTCCGTTTCTGCAGAGCAGATGACACGGGAGCATAGGAGCTTAAAACAGCAAACACATATTCTCGTCTCACAACATCTGTGGGTCAGGAGTCCAGGAGCAGCTAAGCTGGGTGCCTGGGCCTCGAGGTCCCTCATCAGACGGCAACCAGGGTGCTGCCGAGGGCTGAGGCTTCTGAGGGAGGTAATGCCGGGGGAGCCATTCCCCAGCTCACGTGGCTGATGGCAGGGGCCGGTGCCCCAGAATAAGGGCCTCGGCTCTCCACTGGCTGTTGGCCAAGAGCCTGGCTCAGCTTCTTGCCAGATGGGTCTCTCCAGAGAGGGAACCAGCTTCCCTCAGAGTAAGTGGAGAGGGCGTGCGAGACAGGGCCACCTTCTCTCTGCGCCTCATCTCGGAAGTGACCTCTGTTTCAGTCTATTCATTGCAAGTCACCAGGAGGTGGGATCTGTGGAGGCCAGCTGAGAGCATGCCCCGCCACCAGGTTGCCAAGTCACGGCTGTTTGTTCCATGGACAAATCTCAGCCTATGGTTTGCTACAGCTCTCTACCTTGTATTAATTTTGTGGATGTGTCAAAATCCAGTGGGAGGATGAACTGCACTGGGAAAGCTGACTTCTTGTACAGGTGGAGCCTATACATCAGCTAAACTAATCTCCGAGATGGAGACGATATGAGATATGGTCACAGAGGCATGAAATCATAGGGACAGACCTTCCCTCTACATTTCCATGAGCGTGCCTAACTCACGGCATCTCGAAGAACCTAAGTACGTAAGAGACTCTGGAAAAATCTCCCCCCTTGTCCTTGCATAAACAGCTACCTTCACTCTAGCTAACTTCATGGTTCAAACCATAAAACACCGAGATAATAACATGTAATGTCACATCATCACCTGGCAACCAGCACTGGAGGGACACCATCACCTGGCAACCAGCACTGGAGGGACACCATCACCTGGCAACCAGCACTGGAGGGACACCATCACCTGGCAACCAGCACTGGAGGGACACCATCACCTGGCAACCAGCACTGGAGGGCCACCATCACCTGGCAACCAGCACTGGAGGGACACCATCACCTGGCAACCAGCACTGGAGGGCCACCATCACCTGGCAACCAGCACTGGAGGGACACCATCACCTGGCAACCAGCACTGGAGGGACACCATCACCTGGCAACCAGCACTGGAGGGACACCATCACCTGGCAACCAGCACTGGAGGGCCGTGGTACACAGAGGACCCCGACATCACACGGTCTCCACCACCTGTCACCTGTGTTACCTCAAGTGTCTCAATGTCCCATCAGCAAACTGGCCCTAAGTGTCCACACCCTGTAGGGGTTTTGCCGGAGATTAAATTATAGAAGTAAAACCCCTGGAAGGGGGGGCATGCACACAGCAAACACGCACAAAATATGGGTTGTTACTGTCATTATGATTATGGCCCCTTCAACTTTCATATATGAAAACTATCTTTCTGCTCAGCCTATGAACCAAGAGGTCACGGTTCGATCCCCGGTCAGGACACAGGCCCGGGTTGCAGGCTCCATCCCCAGGGAGGGGCGTGCAGGAGGCAGCCCATCCATGATTCTCTCTCATCATTGCCGTTTCTAGCTCTTGCTCCCTCTCCCTTCCTCTCTGCAATCAATAAAATATATTCTGAAAATCTTACTAATATCTCTCCAAATCAGTACCTTGATTGAGAGATGTTAGACACACTACGTTGAAAACATCCTTGGCAAAAGGAACAAGGAGAGTTTCCGTGGTACCGATCGCAGCGTGGGAAACTAAACAAGCACCCGCAGTGAACTCATCCACACTCATTTTGGTTGGGGTACGTGGGCAGGGAGCCGCGTCAGCAGAAGCTTAAACACCAAATGAGTGCAGACGAGCCCGTAGTTCCAGTTCATGCCCCCTCCTCGTTGGCAGGGTGGGGGAGAGTGCCAAGGCTGAGAGAAACCATCAGCTTCTGCCCCTCCCACGTCTAGGCCAGGACAGCCAAGGATCAAGCCTTCCGCCCAAAGCCTATGACCCAGAGACCAAACATCAGGACAGCAACAACGAGAAGCAGTAAAACTCCTCTACCTCCTCCACAGGATTTCCATCGCCCGCTGCCCTCCAATCCCAGGATTCTACAGATTTCGTACGTGGGCTATAGAAAGGAAGGCTTTCGCGTGGGAAACAAAATAAATCTCATCCCGAGTCCGCCCCTGGTACGTCTCAAGCATGCTTGCTTAGACAAGGGTAACGACATCCGTTATTGATTAAGTCGCAGGCCTCATACACCTATGGGCCTTGTTTATAAGAGCTGGACGAGTGAAATCGTGAGAGAACAAATGCATTTTTGGTTGAGTCAGGACGTCGCCTCCTTGTCTAGGCAGCGGGAGCGGGGAGGGAGAAATGGAGACGAAGACTGTGATCCTTTCGGAATAAAATCTTTAAACGCAAACACGATGGCCATGGTAGACTGTTTAATCTAGCGATATTGTATTTCATTTCTGGTTTCGGAGAGCTTTGTTGATTTGACCAAACTGGTACAACTCAGAGGGCTTATCTCAACTGTTTAGATAAGAGTTACTTGACTTTGGCAGGTGACAAAATCTAGGGTGTGGAACAAAGGGGGCAGAGAGAGAGGCTGGCATGGGCCCAGGGAGTGTTTATGTTAAGCGGAGTGTATAGATGGGCGAACCGTTTCAAACAACGCACTGTACTTTGTATAAAATGTCCACTGTCCGCTGCGTGTGTTCCATAAACCAGCCCTGCAGAATGTCCTTTCTTGGGCATCGGGGACTTCACCTTCTTGCTTAGGTAAACATTTACGCTCTTGTAAAACAGAGCTCAGTGAGTCTCCCTGGGACTAGGGCCCTCGCTCGGGGGGTCCCCCATCTGCCACTGTTTTCTAGCGCATATTCTAGAAGGGCAACCGTGTTCAGTATGACTGCTCACGGGAGCATGTCTGTGGCTGCATCAGTACAGAATATGCAAATGTCTGATGCCAAAATGACTTGCATCCAGATAAAAATCCGACTTTTGGGGGAGTAATTCTATACAGACATGTCTGACTTGGAAAGAAACCCAAAACAGAAAGCCTGACTTTACAAACACGATGATTATAATTATGGTTGTGTGTGTGTTTTTTTTAATTCCCTTTTGAAAGTACTTCATCTCAATGAGCACTTAGATAGCTTCCTTAGCATGTTAGACCTGAGCATTTACATATCAGCGATCATGCTAAAGCAGGGGAAGGAGCTGAGCAGGTCAGTCCCTGGAAGTTAAAAATGCATCAAAAAAATAAAGAAAACAGCCCGGCCAGCGTAGCTCAGTGGTTGAGCATCAACCTATGAACCAGGAGGCTGCGGTTCTATTCCCGGTCAAGGGCACATGCCCGGGTTGCAAGTTTGATCCCCAGTGTGGGGCGTACAGGAAGCAGCTGATCAAGGATTCTCTCTCATCATTGATGTTTCTGTCTCTCTCTCTCCCTCTCCCTTCCTCTCTGAAATCAATAAAAATATATTTTAAAAAATTAAAATTAATAAAGGAAACATCGTGGTGAACTGATAACCTATGGCTAAGAAGATCAGCGCTCACACGCCGAAGCTGGACCCGTTGTGGTTAATCCTTTCGTCATATTACAGAGATGACTAACGGCCCACGCCTCAGGACTACTTTTCCAAAATACTTCCAAATCTGACAAAGCTAACGAGCAGCCGTGATAATCATCATGATCCCCTTGGAATAATTCTGTGGTTTACTTAACTCCACATGTGGCTAATCTGTGCAGAAGATGCAATGCGCTGTTTTATGCGTGTAAGTCAGACTTCGTCATTTGTTCAGCTAGCGGAGGATTTTCTTTCTTCCCTTGTGATGTAGATGTGCATGCAAAGGTTCGTTCAATGCTTCATTGTCCAGAGGAATGAAGGGGCAATTCAATACAGGGGAGGAGTTGCAAACATTAGGGTTTCTCTGATGTCATTTTAAAAAATATATTTGTATTGATTTCAGAGAGGAAGGGAGAGGGAGAGGGAGATAGAAACATCAATGATGAGAGAGAATCACTGACCGGCTGCCTCCTGCATGCCCCACACTGGGGATGGAGCCCACAATCTGGGCATGTGCCCTTGACCTGGAGTTGAACCATGACCTCCTGGTTCATTGGTCGAGGCTCAGCCACTGAGCCACGCTGGCCGGGCATAAATGTTTCTTAAATACACCATCCAAAGAACTGAACTGAAACTCAGGAACTTTCTCCATAGCCCCGTATCTATTGCCTCAACTGTACAAAACCCTCCTTCTAACATCACCAAGTTTTGCAGCTGTGTTAGCCTTAGCTGCTCCTGTACATAAGAAATCCCATGAAAAATTCGACCATTAAAAAATAACACAGCCCTAGTCGGTTTGGTCTGGTGGATGGAGCATTGGCCTGTGGACTGAAAGGTCAAGTGTTTGCTTCTGGTCAAGGGCACAGACCTCGGTTGCAGGCTCCATACCGGGCCCCAGGTCGGGCATGTGCGGGAGGCAACCCATCGATGTGTCTCTCTCACATCCATGTTGCTCTCCCTCTCTCTTTCTCCCCCTCCCTTCCACTCTCTCTAAAAATCAATGGAAAAAATAAAAGTTGTTTTTTTTAAATAAATAAATAAAAAGAAATACATTATTCAGTGGCAGCCCAACATGAAAAGAGCTGATCCATGTGCAGGCCATCAAAATACCTGGGGAAAGAGTTGCCATGGCTACCCGCAATGGTCCGATAGTTCAGAAAGGGTTTTCATCGATTTTTAAAGAAGTATTCTTCTACTTTACACTCATAGCTAGAAACCGGTTTAAATGCCAGGAAAATGAACGTCAGAGCAATGCATACAAGCACCTGTCCATGTCTGTCCTTAGATTCTACTCGTGTCTGTCCCCAAGATTCATTTCACCACCAAAGCCGACCTCCTCCTCACCGCGCCCGTCACGTGCCACTCAGTGCCCACAGGGATGAACGTGGAGTGGGGCTGATTCTCACAGTGCAGGGACCATGAGGAAGAGACCATGCAGTGATGGGAGACTCTGGCCTTGCAAGTTTCCAACACAAATTGCTCTCCCTGCAGATAAAGCATAGTCCCAAGAGGTAGCCAGGCTCAACTTCTAAGATCTGCTCATATAGCCAATCCTTCCATGCTAATGACTCTAACCGGGCACTTTAGCATACAAGCATCATAACAAGTCAATTCAACTCTAAGCTTTTCTAGAGTTCTAACGGGGAAGAAGAGAAAGAGAGAAACTAGCTCCCTTGAACAATACTCCATTTGCCTTGTTTTAGAGACACCAGTGCTGTAGCGAAAGCACAACTTTGGAGAAGTGGCTCGTCTGAATGCAAAGAGCAGGACGGGCTGGCTCAGGGGCCGGGTGCACGTCCGGTCTGTTCCACTAAAGAGCTACGTGACCTTGACAAAGACAACCGGCCACCAAAAAGAGGTCTTAATTTGCTCTTCTGTAAGATGCCATTGGAGGCCTGGCTAGATTCTGTGGCTACTTCTACACCCGGAATCCATGCCATTTGTGCTTCTGTGGGTTTCTCTCTGGGCGCATATCCTGATAGAAGTCAAGTTTAGTCTATTCTGGAGGCCGCAGGTGATACACGCACGTCAGCCACAGTTCCAGACAACACGCTGAGGCAGAACAAGGCGTTATCCCTTGAATGCACACTGTTTGCTTCTTCAAGCTTTTAAGGCAACCATTTTTTTTAATTTTTTTTTTTAGAAAACCGTGTTCAGGATTTCAAAGCGACTCAAGCCATCACTTTATATCCTAATGGGATAAAGTTTATGCATAATTCAGTGTGACCCTTAAACTACTGACATCCATGCTATGTTATTGTTAGCGTTGCATGTTAAGCTAGCAAATTTTTCAATGAACTCTCGCTGGCTTTACCACAGACACAGATGTTCGGCGGGCTCCTTTGTTCATAAGGTTCTCATTATTAACTCAACCCGGTTGAATATTTGACTGAAGGAAAGCACCGTGTCATTATTTTCAGATTTCCTTCTATGACTTAACTGGCCTGCCTCTGCCAGCATTCGAAACGCCAAGTACTTCTTGGCGCCAGACTTGGCGTCCTGCTCTATGACTACCACCCCCAATGCTTCGGCTTGAGGAAGTCTCCTCGCCATCAAAACAGTTTAATAAAACTGAAATCGTGATTAAGAGTTACTCATCAATCGACGAGGCATGCCAAGCTTGTGCTATTTATGAATTATTCCACACAATAGTTTAAGCCAAACAAATAGAATCCACATTCATAAAAGGGTAGGCTAGGAAGCCAGTTCAACATTTCCATGATTTATAAGGCCTGTGTTGCACTGGAAACCACATTTCTTTAATAGGTAAACTGGCATTCCATTGAACAGTTCAATCTGCTTTAAATCTAGTCTAAGGCTCTGGGCAGCTTAAGGGACATTCTGAATATAAATTTAATTCCTCTATTCACCTTCGGGCAATATCTCTCAAGCACCAATGTGATCGGAGGATAAGGCACAGGAATACCTGTGCATTGGAGGGTAGAATTCAATTATGAAAATATTGGCACTAAAGTCGCTTCGAGAATGTGAAAAAAATCACCCTGATTCCAAATGTAAATAATGTTGTAGAAGCCTGGATAGAGACATGAATGAAAACAACAACATAAAAGAAATAACAAGCGGTCCTGATATTACTGTTTCCATGTGTCTTGACCACGAACAATAACATAAGTAGGCAGGAATCCTTTGAAACTACCTTTGATGGTTATTAGGAAAGATAATTCACTCTGTCTATGTGCCGGAGCCCAGTGGTGGGACCCATAAGTCGTCCCAAATAACTGAAAGGAGAGAGACCAGTTCTCCACCCTCAATGTTACACATCATCATCTGCCTCAGTGGTTCTTTGAGCATCTCATGGTCTTGGAACAGGAGGACCAGAAGCACCCGCCCCATCCCCCGTCCAGTGTTTTTAAGACATCGGAGACAAATGATCAGTTGTGAGTTTTCATTTCATCACTGAATATAGCAATCCAGTCTTCTGGGCAACAAACATCTCTAATCATCAGAACAGTCCTAAAACAACAACTATCAAAACAAGCTTCCTTGTAGGCAGCCAATCAAGGATTCTCTCTCATCGTGGATGTTTCCATCTCTCCCTCTCCCTTCCTCTCTGAAATCAATAAAAAATATATGTTTTTTTAAAAAAAAAAGCTTCCTTGTAATTCTTACAGTGGTTGAAATGGATCTATCAGAATATTCTAGATTTATTTCCTCTTCTGTAGGTTACTTCATCCAATACCTGAGACTCGAGTCTCAATCTATTTTTTTCTCCAGGTATTTTCAATGGCTGAGACACACCCCATCACCCCCACCTCTCACCACTGCTTATCAGTCACTCTTTGACAATGGCATCTAGAAGTAACACCTCAAATATAATCTAATTAGTTAAAGAGTACAGTGGGGCTAGTACTTCTAATGAATTAAAATTTAAATATTTATTGCCCGGCCGGCGTGGCTCAGTGGCTGAGCATGGACCTATGAACCAGGAGGTCGAGGTTCCATTCCCAGTCAGGGCACAGGCCCGGATTGCAAGCTCGATCCCCACCGGGGGGCGTGCAGGAGGCAGCCGATCCATGATTCTCTCTCATCACTGATGTTTCTCTCTCTCCCTCTCCCTTCCTCTCTAAAATCAATAAAAATATATTAAAAATAAATAAATGCATATTTATTAATGCAGATTAAACATGTCTCATGAGAAACATGAGACAGAAACAACAGAAAAGTCACATGAATAGGTAATGTGCCAGCAACAAGCATGAGGGAAACATACGAACCTCAATATACACGGCAACTCTAAGTCTGAAATGATTTTACCACCAAACATCATGCTCTTCAGCCCATATAGTAGTATTCAAAAGCTGAATTTTAACTTGTACACTTACCATGTTGTATGTCTTTCATATCCAAGTGCAGGCTAGACATTAATATTCCAACCGCTTGTGACCTTTTGTTGCTTAATAACTTGACAACCTGCTCAAGAAAAAAAAAAGGGGGGGAAATGTCCATTGGAATGCCAACGACATGCTTAATAACATGTTACTTAATCCTAAATGAAGAACAAATCAAGTCATTATGTGAAGTATTCAAAAATGGCTAGAAAAGAGCTTTGGGATTTTCTATTATAAACCTTCAAAATCCACCATTTCCACACACCACCACTTCCCAAGTGTTTCCATTGCCCCGAACGGCAGGTTCTTGACCAGTCTTTTAAGAGCCAGGTATGTCAACAAGATTGGTAATAGTTTAGGAAATCAGTTGGGTCTCTGTAAAATAACAACTTCACGTTTGATAATTTGCAGCCTGAGATTTAAAACGTGGTCCTTTATAGACCCAGAGTCATAGACGCATGAACAGACTGTTGAACCTCAGAGGGAAGGCAGGGGAGGATGGGTGGGCAAGATCAACCAATGAACTTGTGTGCACATAGGCATCAGCCATGGACACAGACAATGGGGTGGTGAGGGCCTGGGCAGGGGGAGAACAGGAGTGGGCTGGAAGAGGTTCATGGGGAAAAAGGAGGACCGAAGTAATACTTTCAACGATAAAGATTAAATAAAAAAAACCATGATGATCTCAGAACCCTCAGCTGAAAAAAAAACAGAAAATGCAGAATTAACAAGTTTGAAATCTACAAAATTAGAACATATAACCAAGAGAAAAAAAAAGTCTATTTTCAATGACCTAAATTCACATCAGAGTCAGCTAATCCTCTTAACAAAGCATTTATCATAGACTCCCCTGAGAGGCAGGACTGTGTAGGGATTATGAACAAGGACTCTGTAAAATAAAGCAGTATTTCTCAGACTTTAACCCTTTGCACTCGCTTGCTTTTTTCTCGATTCCTTTATTCTAATGCTAACCCTGTCGAGTCACACTCGACATCCGAGTGCAAAAGGTTAATAGGCACTTAAATCTTCTGGGATCTTTTGTTAATGCAGGTTCTGATTCATAGGCCTGGATGGGGGCTTCTGGAAAAGCCACTTCAACGTCCTAAAGCCTCAGTTTTCTCACCTAAAAAAAATGACAGCATCGCCCTAACCAGTTTGGCTCAGTGGATAGAGCAATCAATGGATGTGTTTCTCTCACATCAATGTTTTTCTCTGTTTTTCCCTCTCTCTAAAAATCAATGGAGCCTTGGCTGGTTTGGCTCAGTGGATACAGCATCCGTCCGCCTGCGGACCAAAGGGTCCCAGGTTCCATTCCAGTCAAGGGCACATGCCCAGCTTGCAGGCTCGATCCCCACTGAGGGGAGTGCAGGAGGCAGCCGATCAATGATCCTCTCTCATCATTGATGTTTCTCTCTCTCTCTCTCCCTTTCCCTTCCTCTCTGAAATCAATAAAAATGTATTTTAAAAAAAAACAAAACATCTTGCAAATGCAAGGTGTTGGTGTTAGTGATCCAATGACTAGCAGTTATATTTTACTAGAGACCTGACGCACGAAACTTGTGCAAGGGGCTTGGCCCTCACAGCCCCGGCCTCGTCCAGAAGGTCGTTCAGCTGTCTGGTCTAATTAGCATATTATGCTTTTATTATTATAGGTACGGCTATAAAAGCACCTGAGCTTATTCCAACAAGAGGAAGACAAGCAATGATAGAAAGCGATAAGGAATAAACCAAATAAAGTTTGGCAAAACCTAGAATGAAGAGAGAACCACCCACACAATGATTAATCCCCATCATGTAGCCAACGTACAAAGCGCTGGTTCTCTAAGATCTCTTCAGAAACACATCCTGTGGGTCAACCCACAACTCTGATGTGGACTCAAATCGTTTTCCTTTGGAAAGACACGGTCATCCCTAGATTTTTTTTTTTTTTTTTTTTTTTTGATCCAATGGGAATCGGGAACCAAGAGCTTTCTTGGTACTGCCTGACACCAGGTCATGCAAACAGCAAACATCTTAAATCCGAACGAGTCTACACTCCAAAGTAAAGAAGGCTTGTATGAGATTTTGCAGAGCAAAAGGTTATCAGGGTGTGGGTGGGTTTTTAAGTCAACCCACACAAGAACAGAGGACTGCAGCCTTATTTACATGACCACCCTCTCCTCCTCCAATTAGCAGTAAGCCTCGGGGCAGGGTGGCCAACCTCACAGACACCCAACCGCATTCCAAGGCCCTGCAGAACCGAGAAGACATTGACACTGACCATACCCAGGAGGGCTATCTCCAGACTATCTGGTTGGCACCAGACAAGCCCGTCTACTTGGGCAGCCTCCGCACAATCTGGGACACAAAACAGGTAGTTGGCTGATGGGGGAGATAGCTGACATCCCCCCCTCATTAAGAAGCTAGAAGTCAGCCAAAACCGGTTTGGCTCAGTGGATAGAGCGTCGGCCTGCGGACTCAAGGGTCCCAGGCTCGATTCCGGTCAAGGGCATGTACCTTGGTTGTGGGCACATCCCCAGTAGGGTGGTGTGCAAGAGGCAGCTGATCGATGTTTCTCTCTCATCGATGTTTCTAACTCTCTATCCCTCTCTCTTCCTCTCTGTAAAAAATCAATAAAATATATTAAAAAAAAAAAAAAGCTAGAAATCAATAATGATTTGTCCTGTGTGGGGGTAAGAACTCTGTATTTCAGCCCATGTCTTTGCCTACATTAGCAGCTATGTAACGTTAGACAAAGTTCTTTAATGGCTCTCAATTTCCATATCTGTAGAATGATCCTCAGTGGGGGGGGTGTGCAGGAGGCAGCCAATCAATGGTCCTCTCTCATCATGGATGTTCTAAATAAATTCAAGTCAAAGAGAGTAATGAATCGGCCTCTTAGCTTGGTGAATGTAATGTCCTCAAATCATATCTGCCAAAATATCAACTAGCTCGTATTCACTGGCAGAGAAGAAAGCCAGGCTAAGAATGGGAAATGGCTGGAAGCCATGACAACATGGGGTGGGCTGGGATTTCCACTCACCTCTGCCCAACTCCAAAGCTCACCTGTTCCCCTGCTCTAGGCCCCGTTTGGCCACACTCCCCCTACACACACATACACACGGTGCAGCATCCTTGACATAGCAGAGCACCCAATACACCAGAAGAATCCACTGACAGAGAAACACAAAATAACATTGGGCCTACGCGACCGTCCAACCATTCGACCAGTAGCTATGACACGCACTGACCACCAGGGGGCAGATGCTCAACGCCCAGGCATGGAAGCATGGAACAGACTGATGAATCTCAGAGGGAGGGAAGGGGAGATGGGGGAGAGCAGGAAGAGATTAACCAAAGATCTTATGTGCATACTAGAGGCCTGGTGCACGGATTTGTGCACCAGTGGGGTCCCTCGGCCTGGCCTTCAGGGATGGGGCCGAAACTGGCAGTCCAACATCCCCCAAGGGGTCCCGGATTGCAAGAGGGCGCAGGCCAGGCCGAGGGACCCCACTGGTGCACGAATCCATGCACCGGGCCTCTAGTTTTCATTTAAAAGGATAAGTATAAAAGAATTAGAAATGCAATTCCTTACTGATACCAACTTCTCCTTTCTTAGCTTACACTGAAGCAGTCAGGAGGATCCTGACTAACAAAACAAAACAACCCGATAAAAAGTATAGCGTGATCATAAATAAACTGAGAAGGAAGAAGAAAATGGCATTAGGTTATATTTTCATAAAAAATTTATTCTAACAGGTTGCACTTCCAAATTTCATATTTTACTTTCTTAAATATTACAGTAACATGGAATAAAAAGTTGAACATAAATACCACTACGCTCTTAAAAATAAAATGTTTTTCTAATTAAAACGAACTATCATAACTACCCATCTCTTTCCACTCCGTGAGCACAGAGAAAACACACAGAGATGTTGAAACTCCTGGAATTTAAAACAATACACAGCCTTCTCTTTGATACTCGTTGGACACAGCATTTTGCCAGTTTTGTCATGCAGAAGACATACATGCAAGATATAATTTGGCCCTTCACCATTTCAAACATCTTGTCAATGAAAAAAAAAAAAAAAAAAACATGTGTTACCTGCCCAATAGTGTGCACGTTCACTGGGCTGCATTTTTCTCTTCGGAATTCCTGCTAAAAATCTGGTTTTAGATTATCTGCACTATTTCCACCGTTAACGGTACGTTTTTAAGCAGGGAACTCACCAGCTAAGATTAGAAGTAAAGTATTGGAAACCCACTAACTCGTGAGTACAACATATCTACGTTCCATGATATTGCAAAAAATTATTTAGATATCAAAGGTGTCTACAGAATATGGACATCAGCATATTTTGATGAGTGATGTTAACTATCACAAATAAAAGATACGATACAGATAAAATGATAGGGCTACTGACACCCCCAAATGAATAAGACTCTTACTAAGACCATTTTTACATGCATTCTTGGTATTTTATGACAAGTATGTTTTGCTAATCACTCCCCCAAATAAACAAACAAACAAAGACGAATGCTGGAGTGCCTTTTACTATCCACATTTTTTAGCTGAAGTCCCTTGTTCAAGGTCACACACTCATCGAGTTCACAGTCTGAGCCACCACCCTGCCCCACCCCTAACCTTCAGTATGAAGAGCATACTTCTGCCAAGGACTTGCACACGCTGGGCCTCATTCCCCCAACCACTCCTCAATATTCCGTGCGATCGGACACAGCTCATGGCAGATAAAACACAAAGAGAACCCTTTTATTTTTCAAAGTGCTGGCTGCACAGCCAACCTGAGATGGGAGGCCTTGTCTGAAGAGTCTGCCCTACGTATTACGCATTTCGGGGGAAAATAAGAAAAATAAACAAAACCCAAAATAGCCCCCTTCCTCTGTCGTTACAGTACAACAACATACCAGTGATTAATTTCGATTTTTAAAAAGGCCAGGGTTGCCCTGACCGGTTTGGCTCAGTGGATAGAGCGTCGGCCTGCGGACTGAAGGGTCCCGGGTTCGATTCCGGTCAAGGACATGTGCCTTGGTGGCAGGCACATCCCCAGTGGGGGGGTGTGCAGGAGGCAGCTGATCGATGGTTCTCTCTCATCGATGTTTCTGAACTCTCTATCCCTCTCCCTTCCTCTCTGTAAAAAAACCAATAAAATATATTTTTTTTAAAAAAAATAAAATAAAACAATTAATTAAATAGACAAAAAGGCCAGTGTTATAAGGAAGAAATGGAATATTCAGGGAATGAAGGACCACCTCGCGTCCGTTTACGGGATAGAAATTGCATCACAAACGTTTAGTTATTCCGTGCATGGTTATCCCGTTTGTGACCTATTCAGGCATCTGCTTTCCCTCCTGCCCTTGAACCAATGGCACGATGTGACTTTCTCGGCTCTTCTGTAGACACAGGCTTGGTTCCTGGCTCTAGCCACTGAGCGGCACGGTGCTTTTAGCACGGCGAAGAGAGACAAGGGTGAAAATTGCATTTGGTCCTACCCATCGGAGGAACACAGTCCCAGCTTCCATGCCAGCCTCCGATCTATTTCTGGAAACGACATACTGACTAAGCCACTGGTGCGTTTCCCAAAGACCTCCTAGAGTTTGGAAGTAAAAGAGAAATAAACATTGACTTGTCAGGGATCTAATTTATGGTGCTCATTTTTTCGAGAATAAAAGCTTCAATGTGTGATTTTTTTTTAGGTCTTTAAAGACAAATGGCGCTCTCTGTGGTGGCACCGTTTTCAAGGATCGTCTGCCTAGCGTTTTCCTTTCTTCAACAATTCCATTTAAAGGGACAGACACTGTGCCAAATGGGTACGTTCTGGCACATTCCCATCCAACAACCGTCAAATCATTCATTACTCATATCCCTGACAATATCTTCCGCTCGATGGACCCAAAGTATCAAGTGAGCGCTTGGTTTTTCTATAATAGTTTTCCTAAAGTGGCTATTGTTTAAAACAAATATTTAATTACAACTATAATGAAGCAAAGAAAACTCAAGCAAATAGTTTCATTTTGCATATGTATATACGCTTATAACCATCACTCGGATCCTTCAACAAAACATGACTCGCATCCCTGAAGGCTCCAGTCATACCTCTCTCCTATCAATACTTCCCCCCAAAGTCCCACTCTGACTTCTATTGGCACGGTCTCCTGCTGTCTGATCTTGAACATCAGATAAATGGATACATACTGTTGATATTGGGCTTTGTCTATGAAATCCACCAATATGGCTGAGTAAAATGGTAGATGATTGTTTTTCATTGCTGTATACTATTCCCCTGTGTCGTGATACCACAATTTATTCTTCCATTTTAATCATGATGAATGTTTGGAATGTCTTCAGTTCAGAAGTATTACAACTAGTGCTACTCTAAGCATTCTCACATGTGTAATTTTATGGACATAGGAACTCATTTCTCTTGGATATACAATGAGTTGGCCAGATTATTAGGATCTCTGAATGCATAATAATCTGGCCACTCAGTGTGTGTGTGTGTGTGTGTGTGTGTGTGTGTGTGTGTGTGTGTGTGTGTGTGTGTATTAGAGGCCCGGTGCATGAATTTATGCATGGGTGGGGTCCAGCCAGCCTGGCCACGGGAGAGGACATGGGCGGTTAGCCGGCCTGCCTGTTGATTGAACTCCTGGTCGAGGGGACAATTTGCATATTAGCCTTTTATTATATAGGCTATACACTGAGGGGCCAGATTATTATGAGCCCTGAATGCATAATAATCTGGTCACTCATTGTATACATATCAGAGTAAAACGAATAGAACTTTGAAACTTTGGTAATAACTCATGAACTGAACAGATAAAACTTTATGCTTTTCCGTACATTTCTTAGAGACGTACCAGCATTGTTGTGGTAAAATTGCTAAATATCTCAGAACAAAAATCACAAGATTAAATGTGTCACCCAGGAGCCTATACTCGGGTCACGTGTTTTAGAAAGTGTTAACATGCCAGTGGTGTCCCACACCACGTCTACAGAAACACACACGTGAGAGTCCGATAAAACTAACTACCTTAGATATCCACCAAGTGAGTTTTAATCCCTTTATCCGGACCACTGGCTGAGAATTTAGAAGCTGTGAGCACAGGGGCCCAGTGCTAGACATGTCAGGTGTCCATAAAAGTAACTATTGAACACATTTCTAACAGGTAGCTAAACCATGTCGAGCCCGGAAACCCGGGCATGTGCCCTTGACTGGACTAGACTCCAGGACCCTCAGTCCACAGGCTGACGCTCTATCCACTGAGCCGAACCAGCGAGGGCGAAAAGATGCTTTTAAAAGGAAAGCTCAAGAGTATCACGGCAATTTTTAAAATACTCTGTAACTTCCTCTCAGACAGATATGGCCTGGACGTCCCTCTATTTAATCATGTAACAATGACATCCAGGCTTTGTTGATGGGGGAGGGGAGTTAACCCTAGGACAGTAAGGAACCATTCTTGAGTTATTGCAGTATTTCAGGCTTCCTCTTTTCCTCCCTTTCCAATATTTGAACTGGGAGCCAAAAAATCTAGCAACGGAAGTCGAGGCAGAACGGAGAATGACTGGAGTCTGTGTGATTCGTTTGATAAACACAACTAGGGAATAAGGCCAGGACGCTAGCCAATGGAGAAGAAAATAACCCAGTCTCCTCAGGAGGACCACAGGGAATAGAGGAATCACACTCATCTGATTCCTCACCATCTCCAATTAGACCTCATCTGTGGGGAGAGGGACACGCACATGTCCTTTTGGGAACAACAGAAAGTTTTTCTACTTCTAACGCAGAAGGCATGCGGTTATTCTCCAGCAGCACAGTTATGACACGCGTAACATACATCTCCAGGGGAGAAGAGGAACACACGTGCAAACTCAGACCGGATAGGGGCTGAAAGAGACACAACTGGCGTCCGTACATGCAAGGCACTCACCCTTCCAAGGCCTCCCCCCCTTTCCTCTACACGGGGTCCCCTTTCCTGGACGTTCGCTGCACACTGGCTATCTTCCCCCGCGGAAGTGCTGCCCAGTGGGGACAATTTGGCCCTCCTCCCCTTTTCCTCCCCTTTTCAGGGGTCACTGGGAAGAAGGGAGGAAGCATGGCGAGGGTAGGGGGGATGTCTGTCATCTGTCTTTTTTTCCTGCCCGCGCGCCCCCCCCACCCCCCACACACACACCTAGAAAAACCAGTTGACACTATGGGTAAAAGGCTAGTTTGGCTGGAATGAATGAAAAGTAATGAACCGATGATGACAACATCAGTGCGTTAAATATCCTTATTCATTAAAGGACCCAGGGCAGGGGGGCGGGGAGGGGGGATGAATTCAGGCACTGTAGTAATTCTATCCCTACCCACATCTCTTCAGCCATCCAAGAGGTGACTCACCCCAGACTTTAAAGAGACCATGAAATACACATGTTGTCGCAGGCAGGTACCCCGATAGTTGTCAGAAACCCACTTCTGATGGCAGGGAATGGCTCACTTGGGCTGTCAGGACTGGGAAGAGATCGATGTACAATGCTTCAGACCTGCCCCCTGCACTTCCTTGTGTGAAAAGTACAGGAAGAGGAGGGATGGCATAGGATGGTACTACCCCTAAAGTGATAAGGGGCCCTGGATCCCAGTCCAAGATGACTACATGGAGCTTTCTAGAATAAGGAACATCTTTTCAAATGTCAGCTTTCCTGTGAACCTTAGCAAGAGTCTTCATATAAAGATCCTATGTTAATCCCTTCAAATGACTTCTGCATCATTAAAAAAAAAATCAATAAAGTACTCTTAGCAAAAGAGATGGTTCCTTTGAGAAGAAAACTTAAAAAGTGATGGGCCCCACCCTAACCAGTTTGGCTCGGTGGATGGAGCGTCGGCCTGCGGACTGAAGGGTCCCAGGTTCCATTCCGGTCAAGGGGATGTGCCTTGGTTGCGGGCACATCCCCAGTAGGAGGCGTGCAGGAAGCAGCTGATTGATATTTCTCTCTCATCGATGTTTCTAACTCTCTATCCCTTTCCCTTCCTCTCTGTAAAAAAAAAAAAATCAATAAAATATATATTTTTTTTAAATGATGGGCCCCTATGCAATCGTTTTCTAATAACTTGAGTTTCTTAAGTGTCCGTGAGAGTTGGGTGAAGGAAAGAGGCATGGGCAATACCTAAACCACTAGAAATTGACAACGATCACAGTTTAAAAACACAATGTTGGTGGAAGTAAACACGGGAAAGATCAAATAAATAGAGGCGCAGAGCGGCGAGACCACACAGTCATGACAACAACATGCTTCGTGAAGTCCTGGGTGGCCCCGTGGAAAGGGAAAAACCTATAGGGAGACCATGACAAGCGAGGCATAGCATGGTGATTAAAACAGGCAGTGGAATCTGCGAACGCGTATTAGCACGCCGGCGAGTGGCACACATGACTTAGTGAGTTGGACGAAGAAAAAAGGGAGCCAACCAGAAATTAATTCCTATTTGGCGGGAGGCATGTGTTGAACACCCATGCTAGGATGCTGCACGCCACGCTGGCTGCGATACTGAAATGCTCATTGCACATCAGCGTGGAATCCAAAAAGCAGTGCAGGTGATTGAACAAAGCCAAATGTTCAGCACGGGTAAGAGTGCAATACTCGCTCCTCTAGAAATGTGAGAAGCTTAGTGGCCCGGCTAAAAAAAAAAAAAAAAAAAGTTTGTAAGTGTATGAAAAAGATGTTTGAAGCATGCTTTTAATTCCACAGGAAGAGAACAAGCAAAGGAAAGAGACTCAGGAACATAAGGGTTAGGGTACTCATGATAAATACAAAACATAGGGAATGCTATTTCCTGAAAAAAAAGGAAGAAAACATACAGAACATGTTAGTAGGAAGAAAACCGAGCAATGAGGATAAATGGTTCAAGTAGCACCTAGAAATGCTTGGGGGAGGGGGGTGCATTTTATTTTTAAACATATACATATTTTTTTACTTAGCATGATACTCTCCAGGTCCCTCCATGTTGTCTTGAAGGGTAAGAGATTCTTCTTTTTTATTTTTTACTTCTGCATAGTATTCCATGCCATACAGGTACCACAGCTTTTTATCCACTCATCTACGGATGGGCACTTGGGCTGTTTCCAGATCATGCTAAGTGACATAAGCCAGTCAGAGAAAGACAAGAACCATGTGATCTCACTCACATGTGGAATCGAATGAACAAAATAAACTGATGGACGGAGTGGATCAGAGACATGGAGGCATGGAACAGAGTGCAGAACCTCGGAGGGAAGGCGAGTTGAGAACACACACCCCCCTCCTCTGCTCCAAATAGAATTAGCTTCCATCAATGAGTAAAAATCCTTCCTTACTTTTTTTGCACGAATGAGTTTTTGATGTTCATAGATGATCAGAAGAAGGTAACGAACCTTAAATGAACTTTACAAATAACTCTCTTCATGGAATGTCACCAGTAGGCCCGAAACACTGGCCACGTTTAGAAAACACGCCCAAGTACTCACTTGCTTAGCCTTGGTCTTCGTGATGGTGTCAGAAATCGGCTTCTTCCTTTCCTTGACTGCGGTTTTGGAAAACAGCTCCTCAAATTCGTGGCAATCTATGGATGGCTCTTCAATTTTTTCCCAGATAAGCGCAGCACCAGAGTCTCTAAAGTTAAGCAAAACACCAACTGAAGGAGCCACGAGCTGGCGTTTAACACAGATGCACTGTCCCCAGGCAACCTGAGCTGTGATACATGCTGGTGAGAGGCCACACGGAGGAAGAAGGGAGGAAAAGAAGGGCCGAGGAATGAAAGGAAAAGGATGAGAGAAAGGCGGGAAGGAAGGCAGCATCGGGAGAAGGAACAGAAGAGGCAAACGGGGAAGGAAGGGGAAAGGGGAGAGAATAGTCTTTTTCTTTAAGACCGCTGATAAGAAAGTTGAAATACCATCGACACAGAATGAAACCTTTGCTTAGAAATCGTAACATCCAGGAAGTCTCAGTGATCAAGTAGGTGTATACAAACATCTACACTAATAAAAGAGTAAGATGCAAGTTGACCATATCTTCGCGACGCCCACCAGCCAATCAGGAGTATGCAAATTAACCCAACAAAGATGGCGGGTTAATTTGCATACACAGCCACTCTGGGCCTCTGGGCAGCATGGGGAGGTGGAAAGGCAGCTCCAGCCATAGCAAAGGCGGTGCCGCCAGCCAGGGGAAGGAAGGCCCATTCTTGCACAAATCTTCGTGCATCGGGCCTCTAGTCTATATAATAAGAGCCTAAGCAACCGTTATGGCAAAACAACCAGTCGTTATGATGTGCACTGACCACCAGGGGCATACGCTCAACACAGGAGCTGTCCCCGGTGGTCAGTGAGTTTCCACAGGGGGAGTGCCACTCAGCCAGAAGCCGCGCTCACGCTAGGGAATGCAGCAGCAGTGGCAGGAGAGTCTCCTGCCTCCGCGGCAGTGCTAAGGAGCAGCGAGCAGGTGGGTGTTAAGGAGCAAGGGGTCCCGGACATCCTCTAGTACGAGAAATAAAAGTCCTCTCAATGTGGGCGATAAAGGCAGGGAATGTCTGGTATCTCACAACCCCAACCTGACTCGTCAGCTTTGTACATTATTCCCGGGTGAGAAAAGAAATCAGGTTATGATCCAGGCAGCATCCTCCATCTCCCGACCACTTCCCATCATGCCGTTGTTGGCTGACTTCACAGTAACTACAGATTCATGTAATACCATCTAAACAGGGTAGACTTGTTTTTAAAAAGAAAAAAAACCCACTTCCTATATCTGGATAAAATTAGTTTGGGGCATAGTTTAAAATAGATGCATCCACATATATAGGTAAATGGCAACCTCACAGAGAATTAGTGACAAAGTTAGAAGTAGTCAAAATGTATACATTCTTCCCCCTCAATATGATTCAGCAAAGAGAAAAAAATCTATACTAATAAAAGGGTAATATGCTAATTAGACCAGACATCTTCTGGATGTCCTTCCAGACAAAGCCACGGTGGTGGGGGCCAAGGCAGAGGTAGTTAGGGGTGAGCAGGCTAGCAGGGGGGGAAGATAGGGGTTGACCTGGCCAGCAGGGGGGCAATTAAGGGGCGACCAGGTCAGCAGGGGGGCAGTTAGGGGGTGATCAGACCGGCAGGCAGGCAAGTGGTTATGAGCCAGCAGTCCTGGATTGCGAGAGGGATGTCTGACTGCCAGCACTTGGACATCCCTGAGGGTTCCTGAATTGGAGAGGGTGCAGGCCGGGCTGAGGGAGCCCCACGTGCACAAATTTTGTGCACCGGGCCTCTAGTATTAATATAAGAAATGAAAACGGCCCTGGCCCATGTGGCTCAGTTGGTTGAGCATCACCCCATGCACCCAAAGGTCGCTGGTTTGATTCCTGGTCAGGGCACATGCCTGGGTTGCGGGCTCGATTCCCAGGAGGGGGCATGCAGGAGGAAGCTGATCAATGTTTCTCACATCAGTGTTTCTCTCTCTCTCCCTCTCCCTTTCTCTCTCTCTCATATCAATAAAAACATTTTTAAAAAGCAATGGGAACGAGCCTGATGAAGATCCTCCTTCTGAATCCATGCCACATCACACAAGCCAAATTCAAGGAATTCTAAAAAGTGCATATATTTTCTCCCTCCAGCCCATGCCACAGCCATGGGTCCCCGGGACCAGGGGACACAGTCCATGGACTATGCATGGATGAGTAATATGCCACCCGCGTACCTGGGGGCAGGTGTTCTTTTATAAATATCATCCCCAACTAAGACTTCAAGACTTCACACTGTGCCGCCCATCTTCTATGAAAGGGCCATAAAACCCTCAAAGCTACATGACCTTACACCCAGGGGGTGGGTGTGTGTATTTTTGTGTAGCACATTTGTGTAGAAAAAGACAACTGTAGGCAAAATGCAACCCTACCACAAGACTGTCCCTCGAGAAGCATGCAAACAACACCCGCGTGAGTCCGTGTGTGTAAGGGTTTCATTCACATGGATAAGGCATTTGTCAGAGGGAGACTCTGCCACCAGGTAACAGAGCAGGCATGCTAAGTAAACATATACATGTACCCCTCCATCTTTAAAAGATCAATCAATACCTATATAGACAGATACCTGTACACCGTATGCGATGATACATATATGCCATTTGTTCTATCCTTTCGATACTTCTGGAGAAAGTAAAATTTTAAATAACAGGTTGTTTCACTAAATATTGACTTAAAAATCTACAGACAAACTTTAGAGCAGTACTTAAAAGGGTACTAAATTGTCATTTTCCTGAGTTATTCAGGAAAGTATTTCCCTGGAACTTCCTGAGGGCCACGGAGACAGACTTAAATAGAAAGTAAGGAATACTCTGAATAAAAAGGAGGGAATTAAGAAGAGGTGGAGGAGGGGTGTTCCCCCTCCGGGCTGAGCCCTCATGCACGGTACCTTTTACTGTGCAGCTGAATTCTCGTCCAGTACAGAGGCTTCATGGGCCGGCAAGGCTCTATGGGCTGCTTCCTACTCCCTTTGTCCTGGCTCATCCCCAATCCAAACCAGCCAGTTGGTAGCGGTGGGGGAAGAAATCCGCACGCGTGTGGTGTTGGTAAAGTGCTACCCCCGGCTTGTGGGGGGAGTGGAGGGCCAGGGCCAGGAAGCAGAGCAGGTGGCGGTGGGGCTGCGGGGATGCCAGTTCCAGGACCGGGAGGGGGAGCTGGAGCAGGTGGAATACCCACACCTGGCAAAGGAGGAGGTGGGGGAACCCCAAGTCTAGGCAGAGGTGGGGGAGGGGGTATTCCCACCCCAGGAAGAGGTGGGGGAGGAGGAATTCCCACTCCAGGAAGAGGAGGGGGAGGGGGTATTCCCACTCCAGGAAGAGGAGGGGGAGGGGGTATCCCCACTTCAGGAAGAGGAGGGGGAGGAGGTATTCCCACCCCAGGAAGAGGAGGGGGAGGGGGTATTCCCACCCCAGGAAGAGGAGGGGAAAGGGGTATTCCCACCCCAGGAAGAGGAGGGGGAGGGGGTATTCCCACCCCAGGAAGAGGAGGGGGAGGGGGTATTCCTACTCCAGGAAGAGGAGGGGGAGGGGGTATTCCCATCCCAGGAAGAGGAGGGGGAGGGGGTATTCCCACTCCAGGAAGAGGAGGGGGAGGAGGTATTCCCACTCCAGGAAGAGGAGGGGGAGGAGGTATTTCTTGACCAGGCAAAGGTGGGGGAGGGGGCGGCAGCATTTGTGTACTAGGCATAGAAGGAGGTGTACTGGGTGGTGGAGGGAAGGGAGCCACCGTGCCCACGCCAAACGTGGAGCCGGAAGACACTGTGCAAGGCAGAGGTGGTGGGGGCGGGATGCTGGGGCTGTGTCCAGAGGGCGATAAACCAGACTGTTCATGGCTGGTGTCCAACTCAGGCTGAAGAGAAGGCTGGGAAGACTGCGGCCTGGCCTGGCCTTGACCCTCAGCCCAGGGCAGGGGTGGAGGCGGTGGAGGCTGCACAGGCTGATGGGCGTCCAGCTGCACTATTTGCCTTGGAGACACCATCAGAGAAATCTCTGAGCAGAATTTTGTCTGAGGTCCAGAAGGTGAGGATGGCCCCATGGAGCCTCCACCTGCGGGCCCTGGCGGCCAGGAGGGGCCCTCTGGCAGTGTCGTGGCAGGAGACAGGGGGGGTGGCCGGCCCTCCTCGACCGGGGACGTCTGGATGGACTTGGCCTGTAAGATCCTCTGGTGCCGGCCGTGCTCTTCTCCTAACCTGAGAGGTGCAAGACAGACATCGTCCGAGGGAGCCTCTCCGTTCTGAATCCCAAGGCGGCCGCCGGCCACCTCCACGTCCAAGGCAGGGTGCTGCTTCTCTAGTTCAGCTATTTTGGTCCTCAGATCCTCAATGGTCTGCTCCAGCTGCTGAATTACAGTGTCCTGTCCCTCAGACCCAATGTCTGTAACTTCCTGAGGGCAACAAGGACATAGTTAAATAGAAAGTAAGGAATACACTCCCAAAAAACCAGACGGAATTAAGCAAAATAGATTTAAATATGGTAGATATCCCTACGGGCACGAGCATACGCCTTATGCACACGTTTCAGGCCATGTATATCATGTTGACTCTGATTTTAACGTCTTGCCTAAGGCAATGTATGGGTCACCTTCATGTCTAAATGGTTCCCTAGACAGGTTACTTTATTTCCCTATCATTAAAAAAAAAATGCCAAGTAACCCTTGTTGTTGAAAGAAATTAAAAAGAAACCTAATTGGCTTCTTAAGTAATTGTTTATTGTGGTTATTTCTTTTACCAGGGACAATTGAGAGACTATATGGCATGCTTTCCCAAGCTATGGATTGAAATACTTTATATATTTGTATAGACATTTGGTGAAAAATAGGGACTTACGTTATTTATATTCAGATGTGTCTACACATATATGAATATCTATGTAAATAGAAAGTATCTCTCAAAATGTTGCCTATCCAAAGTGTGTTACGTTCCTTTATTATTTATTAGAGAGTCTTTCATTATAACGGTAAGCAAGAACCAATTTTTAGAATTAAAATGATTCGCCCTGGACATCATGGCTCAGTCGGTTGGGTGTCAGCCAGTGCACCAAAGTGCTATAGGTTCGATCCCCCATCAGGGCACTTGCCTGGGTTGCAGGTTTGATCCCCTGGGAGGGGGTGTGCAGAAGGCAACTGATTGATGTTTCCCGCTCTCTCTTCCTCTCCGTTACTGTCTCTCTAAAAATCAATTAACTATTTTTTTAATTTTTAAAATATATTTCTTAAAAGACTCATGTTAGCCCTGGCCCCGTGGTTCAGTGGGTTGGAGCGTCATCAGGAGTACACCAAAAGGTTGTGGGTTTGATACCCAGTCGGGGAACATAGGGGAGGCAACTAATCGATGATCGATGATTCTCTTTCACATCAATGTCTGTGTCTCTCTTTCTCTCTCCCTCTCTCCCTCTCTCTCTCTCTCTCTCTCTCTCTCTCTCTCTCTCTCTCTCTCCCCTTCCCTCTTTCTAAAATCAATAAACATATCCTCGGGTGAGGATTAAAAAATAAAAGACTCCTGTTCATTTCCACTGGTGCGGTTTTTAAAAAAAAAATAAGTATATAATGCCATGATATATGACATCTTTTATGAAAAGATGGTAAACTCTGGTAGTATTTGAGGACGTCGTCAATTTCCCCAGTGGCCTCTTGACCATTCTGAAAGTTTCAGAGAGAGACTTGCTTTTCTAGAGATAATTATTATAGATAGAAAACATGGCGGGAGGGGGGAGTTGGGGGTGAGACTATATGATTGTGACATAGTTCTGACTATAGAGAGAACAAAACTCAATTTGCTAAAATCTTTAGTATTCCTCTCCACGACTCTGTCTTTACCTGCAAAACCCCAGCCCTCAATCCAAACTGGCCTAGCCTGTCAGCTCAGGCTGGCCGTCCATCCTTACAGAACAGCCAGATGGACGCAGGGTTTCTGCTTCTGAAGGCAGCTAAGCGTCTTCAAAGAACCTTATCTGGCCTTCCTTATCCAGGGCTATCAGCACCCAGTCACCGCCAAGATGCTGTCTGTAGAACTCTCTAGAGAGGCTGCCTTGCCTGTCAGCGGGAAGAGCTGATTTCTACACGGGCTCTATAGAATTTTTCCCAGAGGTTTATTAAAAAAAAAAAAAAAAAAAAAAAAAACTTACATGCTAAATATGATCGAAGAAAAATGCTGTCTGTTCTCTGGCCATTTCAGCAAACATCCTCCCTCTGCCCACGGCCCACCCACAGACAAGCCCAGATTTCATCTCCAAGCGTCTGCCAGGCGCTCTGCTGTCCATGGAAAGACCTCCGCTTGGGAGCCTGCTCCCTGGTGTCCTGGGCCTGGTCCTTAATCTCCCATCCCTTCAGGGTACAACTCAACAAGAGGCCCCTCAAATCCTCAAAGCACTCCACAGGAGAGAAATGGACGACTTCTCTTTCTTCTACACTTTTCGAAATGACTCTCACAGCATTTCCAGGAACCCTATGCATTTCCCCAAGGCTAATGTCTCTCACTATTAAAAATTAAAATGAATGCATTTCTAAAAGGAAAAAAAAGTGCCTTCGTCATTTTGGACAGGATTGATATAATGGGTACATCCTTACAAATGCAGGAAACAGCCATCTACGATGGAAAGTCAACAGAGAATGTAATATACTTTACAGGTTGCCAATTTCAATATGATTTGTACTTAAACGTATTATTTCAAACGTCTAAATCATTACAAGCGGTAGAGGCTGCCATCCGCGCTTGGCTGGACAGTATGTACAATCCGCCGGCCAACATTCCTCCATTCCTGTATAATCTTATATGTGGGTGGTGATGGTTCATGGTCCTAAATTGTTTACACGTTCGCATTTCACAAAATACAAGTTGCCATGAAAAAAATAAAATGTTCACCCCAAATATGTTTCTAAATACAAGATTATCTGATTCCTAGAAATGAAAGAAAACATTAGCATAACATTAAGGCTAACACTGTCAAAACAGGGAGCCAACATACACTCAGAGAAAGCTTTTGCCGAAAACTTCACTTGTTCATCTTTGAAGCTTTTGTTATATTATGTCAGCAAGATACGCTCAGAGACGAGAATCTCAAATCCACTTACTGGTACGTTAACACTGTGACGGTTCACTTTGTAAATGCCTGTGAGATACGGAATTAATTTTTCCCATTCATTATATGGAAATTATATTCAGATTTTCAAGTTCTGGTAAACTCTTAAGGCTACATTACTGGCATTCTAGGATCCATTACTGGCAAATCATAGAACATCTTTTTTTTTTTAATATTTTTTGTTTATTTCAGAGAGGAAAGGAGAGGGGGAGAGAGACGGAAACGTCCATGATGAGAATCATGGATCGGCTGCCTCCTGCATGCCCCGCACTGGGGATCGAGCCTGCACCCCGGGCCAAAGAATAAAAAACCGACTTGAAAGGCAGTCCTATTTCAGTTTTATAAAATCATTCTTTAGACGGCAGATTCTCAGAGCGTATTACTTGATATTAAAACAGTCAGTATACTGCCCTAGCTGGTGTGGCTCAGTGGATAGAGTGTCGGCCTATGGACTGAAAAATCCCGAGTTTGATTAGGGTCAAGGGCACATGCCGGGTTGTGGGCTCGATCCCCCAGTAGGGGCATGCAGGAGGCAAGCCCATCCATGATTCTCTGTCATCACGGATGTTTCCTCTCCCTCTCCCTTCCCCTCCGAAATCAATAAAAAAACAAAGTAAACCAACGGGTAGACTGAGGTCCTGAGAATGCAGCTTCGCTTCCCAGCGTCCTCACTCCAGGGGCCACAGCGAAGGCCGGGGCAGGTCTAGCAGCTGCAATTGCTTTAAGCATCAGACCCCCCCACCCCCAGCTTCCTGCTACACCCACACCCACACCCTTAGCTAAGAAAAGGCTTCGTGAGTCATGGTTTTTTCTAGGCACATGGAGCTCTCTGAATTATTAGCTCCAGGGAGAGAGCACAAGTCAAAACTCATTCCATAAACCCCAGGGAGCTCCCATGGCGAGAGCAGGTGCCTGCGCGCACAGCTGGACCACAATGCAGGGATGCTCCCCCCGACCCAGCAGGTCCTGGAGCCCCAGCATCACCGCGCACAGCAGCGCAGGCACCTGGGAGGGACCAGAAGACTCCATCCTCCCCACCGCCCAGCGCTGAACACCGCTCCTTCCCCTCCTCCCCTCCCCTCCCCTCCTCTCCCCTCCCACGGGGGTCAGTTACAGAGATACAGACCTGCCATCTAGTGACCGAGCAGGGAAGGGCAAGGGGAGTTACAGGAAAAAGAAAAGGGTCATTTTAAGGTTGTTTTTTTTAAAATATATTTTATTGATTTTTTACAGAGAGGAAGGGAGAGGGATAGAGAGTTAGAAACATCGATGAGAGAGAAACATCCATCAGCTGCCTCCTGCACAGCCCCCACTGGGGATGTGCCCACAACCAAGGTACATGCCCTTGACCGGAATCGAACCCGGGACCCTTCAGTCCGCAGGCCGACGCTCTATCCGCTGAGCCACACCGGCGAGGGCTGGGTCATTTTAAAAAAAAAAAAAAAAAAAAGAGGAGTGAAGCACTAAGGTGAGTAACATGGACACGAGAGGGCCCACCAACGTCAGAGTCCAAGTTAAGACGTCCAGGGGGACTCTTCGGTCTCTGTGCCTCTCACACCTGTCTTGACGCCTGATTCCCATACATGGTATAGTGTTGGGTGATTTTTTTTGTTGTTGTTGTTGGGCCCTTTGCCAGTATGCTCAGTGGTTTAGAGCACTCGCCCATACACCAAAGGGTCATGGGTTGGATGACCAGTGAAGGGCAGGTACCTGGGTTGCAGGTTCAACCCCAATCTGCAGTCAGGCCATGTGCAGGAGGCAACCAATCGATGTGTCTCTTTCACATCGATGCTTCTCTCTCTCTCTCTCTCTCTCTTCCTGCCTGTCCCTCCCTTCCACTTTCTTTAAAAAATCCATGGAGCCCTAGCTGGTTTGGCTCAGTGGATAGAGCGTCGGCCTGCGGATTGAAGGGTCCCAGGTTCGATTCCGGCCAAGGCCACATGCCTGGGTTGCGGGCTCGATCCCCAGTAGGGGACGTGCTGGAGGCAGCCGATCAATGATTCTCATCATTGATGTTTCTCTCTCTCTCTCCCTCTCCCTTTCTCTCTGAAATCAATAAAGAAATATTTTATAAAAAAAATAAAATAAAAATCCATGGAAAAAATATCAATGGCCTAAAAATGTTTTCCTCCTAGTTAATTACATTTTCCAGCTTCCAGACACGTCAGCGACCACAAGAAGGTATGACGTTTAAATCCATCGGTTTCACCCTTGAGTGTCTGAGCCGTAACATCAGATGTGTTAAAACCACTCAGCTCATCGAGTGTTCTGCTTATGAAGTATATTTTACCGTGGTTGACAGCGTGAGAAAAACAGGAAACCACTCCAATGTCATGCGCAGGGATATAGAGATTACATTCCTACAGCTGGAACCGGAACATAGCGAGCACTGTTGCACGTGTTTTATCGCCATCGATAAGACAGATGACTTTTTTGTCCAATTTTTCTTCAGTGCTACCATATCCAACAAGGAACTCAGTAAGATATGCCTTGGGAATAAGAATTTGGAAAAACCTCCCCTAACCGGTTTGGTTCAGTGGACAGAGCATTGGCCTGCGGACTGAAGGGTCCCAGGTTCGATTCCGGTCAAGGGCATGTACCTTGGTTGCGGGCACATCCCCAGTGGGAGGTGTGCAGGAGGCAGCTGATCGATGTTTCTCATCGATGTTTCTAACTCTCTATCCCTCTCCCTTCCTCTCTGTAAAAAAAATCAATAAAATATTTTTTTTTTTAAAAGAATCTGGAAAAACCTAATGTAGAATCTCCAATCACAATTTAGCGGTGCCTCACAAGAAAATGGTTAAGCTGGAAAAAATAACGAGAGGATATTTTTCTCACTTATTTCTAACTGTATTTCTCTACCTCTTCTTATCTTGCTTCATCTTCATCACTATTGGCTAATCACTGGAAGGTCAATGAAATGACCATCGGCTGAGTCACCACACGTCTCCAAGGGCCCCAGCCTCATGTAGGCCTCTGCTCTGACAAAAACACGCCGGGAAACCCCGTTTTCCGACACTCTTGGAAGAACATCTTTACTCTTAGGAGCGTGACCAACCTAATTACATTTTTGGAAAGCACAGTGAATTATCCATTGAAAGTTCCTGACCCGGGTTGTATCCTTACTTCTCCTCCAGGGGGCGCACAACTGTCACGGATGAGGCAGGGCTGCTGCTTTTTAAAAGGGAGATCGTTTTACACTTGGAAAATTCTCAAAAATCGCCCAAGTCTGTAACTTCACAGAGAAGAACACCGTGTCCCAAGCAGCCCAGGTATGTTGCACACACTAACGAGGGCTAGAACCACGCCTAGAACCCAGTACATCTTCTCGTTTTCTACCAGAGCACACTCGAGAGAAGACACTCGTCTAACTTCTGATTTACTCAGTAATTGCGAGCACTGAGCTATTTTCAAAAGCATAGTTGGGAGAATGTGTAAATTTTTAGCGCAGCTGGTGTGGCTCAGTGGTTGAGCATCGACCTATGAACCAGAAGGTCAGGGTTCGATTCCCAGTCAGGGCACATGCCTGGGTTAAGGGCTTGATCTCCAGTAGGGCGTGTGCAGGAGGCAGTCAACCAATGATGCTCTCTCATCATTGATGTTTCTCTCTCTCCCTCTCCCTTCCTCTCTGAAATCAATAAAATATATATATATATTTTAATCTTCTTACCTGCTGAACAGCATCTGAGCAATTTTTCAGAGTTTCCAAAACAGCAGGCTGAGATTCTGGGTTGGAAAGGAAGAAGACAATCAATATATTGACGATCAAATTTTCCCCTTTCTTCGATCAGAAAACAAAACTAAATACAATCTATCTTTAACCCTCGGTATCCAAAACACCCAGTTTCTCTTCTGATTATACTTCTGTATTCTGAGTACACGACTGCTTTTCAGTATACACTGAGTGGCCAGATTATTGTGATCTCTGAACGCATAATCATCTGGCCACTCAGTGTCTATCCTATATAATAAAAGGCTAATATGCAAATTGCCCCCTCGACCAGGAGTTCAACCAGCAGGCGGGCCGGCCAACCGTCCATGTCCCCTACCCCTGGCCAGGCTGGCCAGACCCCACCCATGCACGAATTCATGCACCAGGCCTCTAATATATAATATATGTACACTGAGTGTCCAGATTATTATGTGTTCAGAGATCATAATAATATGGCCACTCAGTGTATGAGACCCATTCATAATGACCAATACTCACGCCATCGATTCCTTTTAAAACTGGGATAGGCCTATGCCCTCTTGTCCTGTCAATCACAGTGACTTTTCTCAAGTGCTGGTTTCTATTTTGGGCCAGAAAATAGCCGAGAAGCCGTTCACTTTTTAGATGACTCACTTACTAGTAGCTTAAGTCTGCACAACACGCCTTCGGAGCATCCCGGGCCTACCTGGCTCGGCGTCCTGGGGCCTGGGCTCCTCATCGGGGGCGTCGGGGGGTGACCACACCGAGGGGGCTCGCCGGGGAAACCGCCCTTCCATGTAGTCCAGGGAGTGTGTGGGCTGACTAACGGCAGCCCAGGTGTAGAGCTGATCTTGCTAGATTTAAAAATGAAAATAAACATGTTAAGGTGAGTAGTTCAATCACCAAAAAAATGACATCCATGCGACGGATCCGTTACAACATCCCTCCTAACCTAAATATGCACGTGGGAGGCATGTGGACAGGGGTGGGCATTAGCAGGGTGACAGTTGTGAATAGGCAAGACGCAGAGTTTATTCTTCGATAATTATTTATTCACTAGAGGCCCGACGCACGAAATTCACGCAAGGGGCTCAGACCCCACAGCCACGGTGGCTGCCTCGACCCTCGCAGCCCCGGCTTCATCCGGAAGGTCGTCCAGACGGTCGTTCTGCTGTTCAGCCGTCTGGTCTAATTAGCATATTACACTTTTATTATTAAAAATTATTGCTTCATTTACGTGTGTTACAACTGTAAACCTACTTTTGCCCACCCTGTAAACATTGGCATCGGTAATGAAACAGGAAAAGAGCATTTTATCCAGTTCAATGGAGGTTCATCACACACCTCCCTTCACACAGTCATTCCATTCTCTTACCCACACTTGCCTCCATTTCTTTTTTTATAGTAAAGTCTATGTGTCTTTGAACGTAGAGGACTCCCTGGACTCACATCCGTAACCCATGGGACCACGCCGTCCCTTTAAAAGCTGTTTTGTACTTGAGGCACCGACGTAGCACAGGCTGACCGTGGGCATCACCGGCCAGACGGCCAGAACAGTCTCCTTGCATGGACCCAAGAGGCCAGGAAACCCCCTGATCTTGGGTCCTGGTTGGGAAGTGCTTGGGAGGAAAACCATAAAAAACAAATGAGCCCACCCGGCCGGCGTGGCTCAGTGGTTTGAGCGTCGGCCTAGGAACCAGGAGGTCACGGTTCCATTCCCATCAGGGCACACGCCTGGGTTGCGGGCTCCATCCCCAGGGTGGGGCGTGCAGGAGGCAGCTGATCAATGATTCTCTCTCATTTTGTGAATTCCCTTGCCATACTTGGAAGTCACCAGCAGAGGGCAGAGCGAAACATTTCATTCTCTGATCCCTGGGCATGAATGAGGAGAAATTACAAAAAAAAAAAAAAAAAAAAAAAAAGGCTGGGTTCTATTTTTGACTGGCATTCAGCACCTCAGTTGCTATATTTGCGTATATGCTGAGCTGAGAGGCGTGCAGAGAGGAAATGTCAATCCCATATGCTCTTGGGCAAAAGTGTGGGAATAAAACTCAACCTGCGACGGAAGAAATTACTGTAGAAGAAATGCTTAGAATCAACAGAATAAAGAAGTGGAATAATGTAACATGATGAGTTTATGCATAACACCTGACGTACACTTAAATAATTAAACGGCTTACAAATAAAATTCAGAAATACCTGGCATATATGGCAAGAGTAGATGTTAAAGTGACTGTAAAAATGAATTTACAGAAATAATTTTATCTATAGCCATATGTGCATTCATAATAACTCCTTAATCCATAATGCATACCCTACAGGCAAGGTTATTGAAAAAACTTTTTAATTTTTCTATAGGGTTACTGAAAGCTTTGACTTTGTTCTGTCTTAATATTCCGTAACTTCAATGCTCCACAACCCCTTGTACTCCAAACATACATTTCAAAAGAACATTCTTAGAAGTCTATAAAGGAAACAGCAAAAGGAAGAAAAATCCCTGGCGATTTCTGCCTGGTGTTACAGCCAGTATCATATAGGATTAAATTTAATATGTTTTAGGATAACGTTTTATTCGGTTACATTTCCAGGTCTGAATATCTGCATTTTATATTTCTCCAGTTTTTTTTTTTTCAAACAAGAACAATGAAAGAGTTAAACAGAGAGAGTTCCTGTGAGAAATTAAAGGAAGTTTAGCATTATCCCCACTGAAGATTCTGTTAACTAACCTGGACCAAATTTCTCTCTCTCTCTCTCTCTCTCTCTCTCTCTCTCTCTCTCTCCTCTCCCCCCCCCCCTTCCTTCCTCTCTTTCCCTTTCTCCCTCTTTCCCTTTCTCCCTCTCTCCCTCTCTCCCTCTCCATTTCCCTCTCTCCCCCTCTCTCCCTCTCCCCTCCCCTAGCAGTTCCCCAATCACACAAAAAAATGAACCAAAGGCTTAATGAGCAGCCTAGGGAAAACATTCCATCATTAAGCTTGGTTCTAGCACAGCAGCTGAGCTGAAAACTCTTGAGAATTCAAAGGCAGGACTTCCTTGGAGTTCCAGAGAAGGGCCAAGGGCAGCTTCCACATCCAAGCCACAGCTAACACTCACAGAACACACTCCCTGCAGCCGGGCTGCCCCAACCTCGCTGATGAAATGTCCCTGTATCCACAGTCCAACCTCACACCCAGTCCATCCGACGCTGACACTGGAGCCCATGAATTAGTCAGAATCCCGGAGAACTCCCCGGCAGCAAACTCGTGGGGGAGAGAGAGACGGGAGGTGAAGCCTCAGACGTGGCCAGGAGGGAGCCAGCGGAGGGCCTCCTGGGCCGGGCGGGAAGCTTGGGTGCTGCCCTGAGAGTAAAGCATCTGCAACGGGTGACACGTGACCCCCCTTTGCATGGGGAAGGACATGGAACCACCAGGCTGCTAAGGAGGCCACCGCATTAGCCCCGACTCGGGATGAAGGCGGCTTACGGCCTAGGAACCAGGAGGTCACGGATTGGTTCCCGGTCTCAGGGCACATGCCCGGGTTGCGGGCTCCATCCCCAGTGTCGGGTGTGGAAGAGCCAGCCGATCAATGGTTCTCCAGTGATGGCAGAGAGCAAGAGAGCAAGGCCGGAGTGTCTGGCCAGGCCTCTGCACCAACAGGATTCAGTGAGAGACTGAAGGAAAGGCGCCAGCTCTGGAGTCCGCCTTCCTGGGTGTGAATCCCATGCCTGCTGCTCACAAAACTATTTTTTTTTAATTTCTATTTATTGCCCTGGCCGGTTTGGCTCCGTGGATAGAGCGCCGGCCTGTGGACTGAAGGGTCCCAAGTTCGATTCCAGTCAAGGGCACATGCCCGGGTTGTGCCTCTGGATCTCCAGTAGAAGGGGTGCAGGAGGCGGCCGATCCATGATTCTCTCTCAACATTGATGTTTCTCTCTCTCTCTCTCCCTCTCCCTTCCTCTCTGAAATCAATAAAAATATAGTTAAATATTTTTATTTTGAGAGAGAGAGAGAGAGAATGGAAGGAAGAGGGAGAGAGAGAAACCTCGATCGGCTGCCTCCCACATGCCCCCTTCTGGGGGTCAGCCTGCAACCCAGGCATTTGCTCTGACCAGGAATCAAACCAGCAACCTCTCCGTTCATAGGAAGACACTCCACCACCTGAGCCACCTGGGCCAGAGCTCACAGAACCATCTCACAGGGCGGTTACCCTCTCCTGGGCTCCGTTTCCACATCAGAAAGCGATCTGACCTTCATCTTCCCTCAGGCAGCAGCCCACTCACCTGGCTACACTCTCAACCCCTTCATCACCAAAACCCACTTTCCCTGTCAAAAAACACATGTCGGCACCCTCTCTCAACCTCCTCCTCCTCCAGACTTGCAAGCCCTCCCTCCCCTCCCACACCGACATCCTCAACTCTAACCCTCACTAACCATCACGATGCACCCACCTGGCCAGCTGGCCTGGCTCCGTGGTTGAGCATCAGCCTAGGAACCAGGAGGTCACGGTTCGATTCCCGGTCAGGGCACATGCCCGGGTTGCGGGCTCCATCCCCAGTGTAGGGTGTGCAAGAGCCAACCAATCCATGATTCTCAACATTGATGTTTCTATCTCTCTCTCCCTGTCCCTTCCTTTCTAAAATCAATAAAAAATATATTTAAAAAAAATAAAAGATGTATCCACCTGGGCAAAAATGCCAATCTAAGATCAGCGCCAAGTTCTACCTTCGCCATCCCTAGTGCTGGGACAGAGCCATGACCTTCCACATCGCCGCCCTCCTCAGCATCCCTCCGTCATCCCATCCAGCTCTCAGTCCCGTTCTGGTGGTACCCAAAGGAAACCTTGCCTACTTTTCAAACACCCGGCCTCGCGTACCCCTAACTCACCCAGTGCAGGTGACACCTCCTGATTCACGGAGGGGGATGCCCCAGCAGCACTGCCTCGCCTTCCCAGCATGCACCTGAAAGAGCCCACCCCCATCTCTCTGGAACCCTCCCTCCCACGGTAGGGCTCACCCAGGTGTCCCCACTCCTGTCCCAGGCCAATCTCCCCACCTGGGCCAGCATCCCATCCCTTCCCGCTTCCTCAGGGCAGGACAGTCTGGATTCTCCTTTCTCACCCCAACTTTCAACATCTCCTTCCCGACTGAGTCCCTCCCATCCGCACCTCCACGTGTTTTAACGAAAGGGAGACAAAGACAAGGAAAACAGCAGCAGAAATGAGCTTTCCCTCCACACAAGTACCCACCCTCTGTTTCTTGTTTCTGACGCAAAACCTCTGGGGCGAATCACACCTGCACCGACGTCGTGACGGGAAGATGAATGAATATTTGGAAAGCACTTAGGACAGAACCCTCCATCTCCTCACCAACACCCTCGCCCTTCCATTCAGACAGTGCCCAGGGCACCCACTCGACCCCCTCTCCACAGGGTTACCCACAATGACTTCGGGTAAATTCAATGACTCCTTGTTCGGTCTTAATCTTACTTGACCTCTTGACAAGCCTCGACATGTCACTCTTTCCATCTTTTCTTCTGTTCCACCTCTTTAACCACTCTTGATCTGTCTCCTTGAAGACACACACACACACACACACACACACACACACACACACACACACACACACACCGTTCACTTCTTCCTAAATGTCCCTCTGCATGCCGGGCGCTTCTTGCTCCTCATCCTACAGGCACCCAATGGCCTCAGGTGTCATCCACACGATGAGGCCCTCCCCCCCTCCCTCCCCCCCAACCCCTGGATGCAAATGACCGGTCCCTTCCGCATGTCTTTTAGAGATGCTCAGATCCAGTAAGACCTAAATCGAACCGTCCTCTCCACTGTTTTATGCACAGTGAGTAGCATCCCCTCGACCCCATCACGCAAGCCGGAAACCTGGGCCTGTCCTGGCGTCTTCCCTCTCCCTCACCTGCACACGATCCCTCAACTCCCCGAGTCCATTCACGCCCATCTCCCAAAGCAGTGCTCCTCTGAGTGTGGTCCTGGTCCAGCAGCATCCACTTCACCTGAGACCCCCAGAACCGGAAACTCGGGGGCGGAGCCCAGTGATGTGGGCGTTACCAAGTCCTCCAGGTGGGCCCAATGTCGATGGAGTTTGCCAATCACTAACCTGGGTATCAGGAGAATCCCACTGTCTCACCCCCCACGTCCACTTCCCTTCCTGCCTTATTGCACTCTTCCTCAGAATCTTCCAGCTTCCACGCCATCCCACAGAACACCCCCAGTCTATGCTCCACGCACCCCCAAATGCTCTCTCTGAATCATGGATCTGATCACACTGTACTCCCCCACTGAAATCCTCCAGTGGCAGTCCAGCTGGTGTGGCTCAGTGGTTGAGTGGCGACCTAGGAACCAGGAGGTCACAGTTCAACTCCCGGTCAGGGCACATGCCCAGGATGTGGGCTGGATCCCGTGTGGGGCATGCAGCAGGCAGCCGATCCATGATTCTCTCTTATCACTGATGTTTCTATCTCTCTCTCCCTCTCCCTTCCTCTCTGAAATCAATAAAAATATATTTTTGTAAAAAATAAAAAAGGGAATAAATCATTCACGTTTTCAAAGTGCTGTAAAAATTGGGAGAAAGATATAACCCCCTAAGCTCCTGGTTGGGTGATGTTTTCTTGGTCCAAGTGAAGTATGGTAGCAATCATCTCAGCTAGAAACTGCAGTTTTAACTTTAACCCTGCTGTTTTGGGTTCTGTACTTATTTGCTTGCTAAAACAATAGAAAAGTTATTTTGATTTTCTGAACTTGTATGCTATCCCAATCGACTGAATACTCCATGGATGGTGGTTTGAATATCCCATTGATTGTGATCTTATTGGTTATTGAAGCACATTCTTCTGTACCTGGGAACCCTAAACTGCCTCAGTAGCTACAGATAATGCGTTCCGGTTGACTCAATGGTCCCAAGACCAGGACAGCACAATTATTCTAAAATTGCCTCAGTGGCTCCAGATAATGTGTTTCTGTTGATTCAGTGATCCGTGGGCCCAAAACTATACTTAATCTTTATAGATAACTAACTTGCTCAATTTCGCTTCTGTAACTGCTTTGTGCAAACCAGGTTCCTCATTCCCAACCCAAAGATGTAATAGATACCTTTGTGGTATTCTGCATATAAGCCAGATGTGGCGAGCTTCTCGGGGCTGCGAGATTTGGAGCGTGTTGCCCCTCGTAAGCCGCCCGCCTTTAATAAATGACTCCATAATTCGACTTCTTGATTGAGGCGTCCTTTGTGAGATTCGGGGTACACTACAACACAGGGTACCTTCGCTTTGCCAGGGAGTCACAATCCTACACTTCTGCTGGCTCTTGCGAAGAGACAAGGAAGGCCACAGGAAATTCGAGTCACATCAACAGAACTAATTAATATGCAGCGCATATTCAGGAGTCGGGTAAGAAAAATCATGGCGAGGAACGTTGGGCCGAGGCACCCATTTTAATGAAAGTCCATCGCAGGGATTGAAAGTGAGTTCTGAGTCACCCCAACACTGTGTGCCAAGCGGGTGATGCCAAATACCCGTTCTGAAAGCCAAAACATATCCCGAAGAAGGATGTTATGTCGTGGCCTTAAAAAGTGTGACTGCCTTTAAAAATGTGTCTTTGAAAAACCGATTTTTCTAAACGTCGATTCACTTTATGGTTGGGAATGATTCTAAAATCCACAAAAGCACCTGTAGCATTTCTTCTAAGCTCAGAACACTTTGTGGTGGGAGAATAACCATCAGAACCCCACTGCTTTCGCAACAATCCTCTTGAATTCAGGACAATGGGTAGGAAATCGCCTGCTTTGTCTTCTAGAATAAAATATGCAAAAAAGCAGCACATTTGAGAGATTGACTAGGTCACATGTTCGACTGGAAAATAAAATAATCTCAAAAAACACATGCTTACACTCCTATGTATGAAAACTTGGCTACCGATTACTTCGGGACCCAATCACACAGTCATTCCCTGAGTGGAAACCTGGAATAAATTACTATATATTGTAGAAATAAAAATGTGATGGAGCCCAAAGAAATAAGAGTTTTTAAAATATCCTATATAAAAAAGAGCTAATATGCTAATTAGACCGAACAGCAGTGATTTCAAAGAGGAAGGGAGAGGGAGAGAGAGACAGAAACATCAATGATGAGAGAGAACCATGGATCAGCTGCCTCCTGCACACCCCCCACTGGGATCGAGCCCACAACCCCAGTATGTGCCCCGATTCTGAATCAAACCATGACCTCCTGGTTCATTGGCTGATGCTCAACCACTGAACCACGCCAGCTGGGCAAGTTGCAACATCTTGATACGTATCCACTTATTATATTCTTTATGAAATAAATCTATTTTATAACTAAAAATAAAATTGGATTAAAAATGCCCCCCTTTTAACTAAGAAGAGTATAAAGATAAATAAACCTGACTGGTGTGGCCATCACACCATATATGTTTAAATATATACACACTAGAGGCCTGGTGTATGAAATTCGTGCACTCGGGGGGTTTCCTTAGCCCGGCCTGCACCCTCTCACAGTTCGGTAGCCCTTGGGAAATGTCTTAGGGGGAGTGGGCCTATCTGTCAGTCAGATATCCTTAGCGCTGCCGAGGAGGCGAGAGAGGCTCCCACCACCGCCACTGTGCTCGCCAGCCATGAGCCCTGCTCAGGGCTTCAGGCTGAGCAGCCCTCCCCCTGTGGGGGTGCACTGACCACCAGGGGGCAGCTCCTGCATTGAGCGTCGGTCCCCTGGTGGTCAGTACATGGATGCGACCGGTCATTCTGCCATTCAGTCAGTTTGCATATTAGCCTTTTATTATATAGGATAGATATATATTTAAAGCACATACAGTGAAGACGTCAGGAAGAGTAGGGGGTAGGGATGGAAGCAATGGGACTAACCCACCTGGATCAGCACTCTGCCTCGTGACTAATTCTGCACAGAGCTAACCAGACCCTGACTGTTCTAATGATAAACCCACGTGCCATGTACTCATCCCAACCAATGCAGTACATGTACCACACACCGAAGACAGATTAGCAACACTCTGGCTGGAAAATGCTAATCCAATCCAACTACGCTGAGAGCCGTCATGAATGAGGAATAGGCCTTGTGAATTACTGTTCCACAGTATTAGCTCTTGGCGACTGGCAGCTGCTGCGTCACGTCAATACTTTGTACACAGAAGAGTAATGAATGCAGTGAAATGGCATCCGAAGGCCCACGGAGACCTGCGGCCACTGGGAACTGGACTCTGGCCCCACGGAGCTGCTTCTGCAGGCATGTCCATGACCAGCAATGTCAGACATATTGATGAAAGCAGGCTAGCTACCAGTCAAGAGTGGCCATCTGGCCCTAACCAGTTTGGCTCAGTGGATAGAGCATCGGCCTGTGGACTGAAGGGTCCCAGGTTCGATTCCGGTCAAGGGCATGTACCTTGGTTGCGGGCACATCCCCCAGTAGGGGGTGTGCAGGAGGCAGCTGATCGATGTTTCTCTCTCATCCATGTTTCTAACTCTCTATCCCTCTCCCTTCCTCTCTGTAAAAAATCAGTAAAATATATATTTTAAAAAAAAGAGAGTGGCCATCTGCTAAGGAAAGGAGGCTTGGCAAATAGACTTAAGGAGACTCTAAAAACCTTACCTTTGCAACAGCAGGGGTGGACCTAGCAGCTACTACGCTAAGTGAAATAAGTCGGAGAGAGAAAAGCAAATGGCATGTGATTTCACTTCTATGCGGAACCTAAAGAGCACAATAAATGCGCACACAAAATAGAATCAGGCTGATAGTTGCCAGAGGGGAGGGGGCTTGGAGGGCTGGGTGTATAAGGGGAAGGGGTTGAGAAGTACAAAGCGGGCCCCGGCCGGTGTGGCTCCGTGGTCGAGGGTTAGCCTATGCACCCAAGAGTCAAGGGCTCAATTCCCCGACCCGGTCCGGCACGTGCGAACCAAATGATGTGTGTGTGTGTGTGTGTGTCTTCTACTCTCTCTAAAAATATCCTCGGTGAGGATGAACCAAAAAAAGAAGTACGAATTGGGTCCTGGGCAGTGTGGCTCAGTGGGTTGGAGCATCATCCCATGCGCCAAAGGGTCGTGGACGAATCCGATTCCTGGTCAGGGCATATACTCAGGGTCTGGGTTTGATCTCCGGGTGGGGCACATGCAGGAAGCAACCAACTGATGTTTCTCTCTCTCCCTCTCTCTTCCTCTCTCTCTCTAAAACCAATAAAAACATATCTTCAGGTGAGGATTACAAATAATAATAATTCTTAAGGACAAATTGGGGGGAAAAAAGTACCAATTGGTAGTTACAAAACAGTCTCGGGATGTAAATAAAGAACAGCACAGGGAATACTAGTACAGGCAATGATATTGTCATAACTGTGCGTGGGGCCCGGTGGGTACGGGAAGTAAAAGTGTCTGACTGTCTAACCACTATATGGTACCCTTGAAACGAATACAAAATCAGCTTGAATGCAAACTGTAATTGAAAAATGAAATTTTTTAAAAAGGATACCCTGCCCTAGCTGGCTTGGCTCCATGGATAGAGCATCGCCCTGCAGACTGAAGGGTCCCCAGTTCGATTCTGATCAGGGGCACATGCCCCGGTTGCGGGCTCGATCCCCAGTAGGGGGCGTGCAAGAGGCAGCCCGTCAAGGATTCTCATCATTGATGCTTCTCTCTCTCTCTCTCTCTCTCTCTCTCCTTTCCTCTTTGAAATCAATAGAAATATATTTTAAAAATTAAATTAAATGTAAAAAGGATAGTGCAGTGGTCGGCAAACCGTGGCTCACGAGCCACATGCGGCTCTTTGGCCCCTTGAGTGTGGCTCTTCCACAAAATACCACGGCCTGGGCGAGTCTATGTTGAAGAAGTGGCGTTAGAAGAAGTTTACGTTTAAAAAATCTGGCTCTCAAAAGAAATGTCAATCGTTGTGCTATTGATATTTGGCTCTGTGGACGAAGGAGTTTGCCGACCCCTGCCCTAGTGAGAAAGGAACGGATGGTCAGAGACACACTGAGCTGGTGAGAGGCTGGGGGAGGAAGGCGGGTACCGCATGGAGGCTATCCTTACAGGGTGATGGGCAGACCCACATCACAGCTGCTTCCTCGACAGCAATCTGCCTCCTGGATGGGAGGGAGGGAGGAAGGGAGGGAGGGAGGGAGGGAGGGATGTCTACTTACATCGAACGGAGCTGAACTCGACGGGGCGTTCTGGTGACACGGCTCCCGAAAGCAGTCGCTGAAAGGGAGGAGGAGGCCCATGGCGATGATCCGGGAGCAGAACTTCTCTGCCTCTTCGGGGGGCCCGTTCTCCTGCTGGCTGAACAGCTTCTCCAGCAGCGTCCGCCCTGCGAGGACATGGGGCGGTGAGAGGGAGCACTGGCGGGTCACCTGCCGCAGAGTCCTCCCAGGGGGCAGGGGATGGTAAACACAGCCAGGGAGCAGCACAGTTGCCAGGGCTACGGACGTGGCGGAGAGCAGCCTCCCAAACTCACAGAACACAGTCTGAGGCCTGGGTTACCACGTGGGGAAGGGCAGCTCTGGTTTTCCCTCCCCTCCCCCCAAATGCCTCCTGCCCACCCAAAGAGGATGGGCCACGGGGTGGGCCCACATCTTCTCCCATCTCAAGAAGGCCAGCCTTTTTTTTTTTTTTTTAAGGGTAAACTTTATTATTATGAACTAGTGGCCCATGCACAAAATTCGTGTGTGTGTGTGTGTCGGGGCGGGGGCGGGGGAGGGTGTCCCTCAGCCCAGCCTGCACACTCTCCAATCTTCAGGGGATGTCTGACTGCCCTCTCACAATCTGGGACCGCTGGCTCCTAACCGATCACCTGCCTGCCTGCCTGATTGCCCCTAAGTGTTTCTGCCTGCCAGCCTGATCAGCCCCTAACTGCTCCCCTGCCAGCCTGATCACCCCGAACTTCCCTTCCCTGCTGACCTGATCACCCCCAAGGCTTTTATTAGTATAGATTATAGCTCAAGCTATTTTTTTAATTGATTTCAGAGAGAAAGGGAGAGGGAGCGAGAGATAGAAACATTAATGATGAGAGAGAATCATGGATCGGCTGCCTCCTGCATGCCCCACACTGGGGATGGAGCCCACAACCTGGACATGTGCCCTGACAGGGAATCGAACCAAGACCTCCTGGTCCATAGGTCAATGCTTAACCACTGAGTCACACCAGCTGGGCAGGGAAGTCATCCTTCAAATTTAGATTAAAACCACTTATTAACACCAGAATAGCCTTCAGAGAGCCCTTCCCATACTCCTTTGGTATCCTTCAGAGCTCCTTGGCGCACGTCATTGTTTTAATTAATTATCTGTGCAGTTTGTTTCATGTTTCTCACCCCTTCCTAAAACCTAAACCCTCTGACGGTCAGCAAACATCCTGCACACCTGGCCACCTGCACATGAGAAGCCTCGATAAGGATTTTCATGATTTCTGAATGAATGCCATGTGATCCTGTGTCAAAGACTCATTCACATCACGGTCAGAATTGGCAGGGAAATACCAACCTCTACCAGGGTCCTGCCCACTTTCTGTAAAAGGCCAGATGGTTAGTAACATGGGCTTCGAAGGCCACGTAAAAACCTTAAAATCTCTGTTACGTATTTTGTTTTGTTTTTAACAACTTTGAACATGTAAAAAATATCCTTCGTCCGGCCAGCGTGGCTCAGCGGTTGAGCGTCAAACTATGAACCAGGAGGTCATGGTTCGACTCCCGGTCAGGGCACATGCCTGGGTTGTGGGCTCGATCCCCAATGCTGGGCATGCAGGAGGCATCTGACCAATGATTCTCTCTCATCACTGATGTTTCTATATCGCTCTCCCTCTCCCTTCCTCTCTGAAATCAATAAAAACATATTTTTTTAAAAAGGCATTCTTAGCTTAGGGCTACACAAAACCAGGCCCAGGTCTATATTTTAGTTACAACAACTAAATTTCAGATATACACCGAGTGGCCAGATTATGATGATCTCTGAACGCATAATGACCCGGCCACTCAGTGTATTTGTATCTCAAACGGGTACCAAAAGTATTCTAGACTTTTGCTGTAGATCAACCACCTATTTGCCCTGAGCTTTCTATCAGCCAGTGCAAAGGGGAAAACTGATCAGGTGCACGATTTATAGTATCTTTGATATCAAATAAACGAGGTGCTCAAGAGAAGGACACTGAGTGGCCGGATGATTATGCGTTCAGAGATCATCATAATCTGGCCACTCGGTGTATAATAAATAGTCAGTTCTGTCAAGACACTGGTAATGCAATTTTCGTGCCTCTTCCTATTTTTGTTTGTGAAAAGAAAAAAGAAAAAACTAATTTAAAATCTCCCTTGGATCTGTGGCATGACCAAGCAGGGCAAGAGGTCGCTGTTTTCTCCATTCCTATAAGTCACTAAAGAACATTTTTGGTCTCCCGAGACGTTTTTGGAGGGGACATAAAGGATCTTTTTTCCCTACAGAACTTAAGCTTGCCTAAACCTAATTGGAACCAAGCACCTAGGAAACCGCCTCCCTTAATTCTCAAGTGATCAGTTATCATTACAGTAGACCCGCTTTACATATCCCGAGAGCTAATTAGTGCTTTTCTATGACTCAGGGATTGTGCATAACCGAAAATAAGGGAGACAGGCTCTTTCCATGTATGTGCATGTGTGTGCGTGTGTGAGAGCACATGAGTAAATATGTTTCAAGCCAGAATTTTTCAAAAGGGATTATGGAGCAACTAGAGGCCCGATGCACGAAATTCATGCAAGAGTAGGCCTTCGCAGGCCAGGCTGCCTCAGCCCTCACAGCCCCGGCTTCGTCCAGGTCGTCCGGAAAGACGTTAGGTCTCATTAGCATATTCCGCTTCTATTATTATAGACTAGAGGCCCAATGCACAAAAATTCATGCAAGAATGGGCCTTCCTTCTCCTGGCTACTGGCACTGCCTTCATTCCGGCCGGAGCTGCCTTTTTGCTCTGGCCCAGAGCCGCCTTTCCGCCTTCCCACGCTGCCCAGAGACCCGGAGCAGCTGGGGCAGTGTGGAATGCCTGCGTCCCACACCCCCTGCCCCCCTGGAGCCACTCGGTGCCTGCATATGCAAATTAACCTGCCATCTTTGTTGGGTTAATTTGCAAACTCCTGACTGGCTGGTGGGCATTGCGAAGGTATGGTCAATTTGCATCTTACTCTTCTATTAGTGTAGATGTGGAAGAACGGGAACTATAACCCCCTGGGACTTCAGTTCCATGCTAAGTAAATACCTCTGAACCCCTCCTCCAGGGCCTCCCAACAACTCTTTTTCCCATCATGCCCCTTCCTTCTTCAGAGAGCTCAGCCCTTGAATGCATGTGTCGCTGTTCTGTCTCCTCCTCATGGCGTGTGTGGACAGAAAAGGAGTTCTACGAAGAGCAACCTCACAGGGTGATGTGATCGTGGATTCTTAGCTGGGCAGGTCGTTGAACGTCTTCAAGAAAAAGCTTATCTTGGCCTTCAGCAAGCCTTCTCCATTGTTTTTGTGCATCTAGGGTAGCACGCTTTTGCAATGCTCCCTTTCAGACCTCTCCTTCTAATGAGTGACCTCGCTTTCCGACCCCTGCTTCTTCCCAAGTGTGACCACCCCTCGAGAGAGCACATAATCATAAAGGTCCTGTAACCCCATCCCTGCCCTGCTTTCTCCCACCTTCCTGTGATCCTCCTTACATCCCGCCTCCCCCAGTTCTGAATGCATACAACAAGCTGCAAAGAGTCATTTCTTGGAAGCATTCCACCTCCATGTGTTGAGATCTTGCTTCCGGAAGTATCCTCTGTGTGACTCAAATTAAGTTTCTAGAGCTAATTAGTGCTTTTCTATGACTCATCTCTCACGCTTTGGACAGTCGTACATGGACATATCCTTGGTGTAGTCGGCAGGACTCAAGAGAAGCCCACGCTGGCCCACGGCAGACGCAGATTCCCTGCTGGGTACCCGCAGCGGCCCACTGCGCCCCACTGGCTCCCGGCTTCCCATTGGATAAACCTGGGAGAGTCTTCCCTTGGAATTCCAGGAACTTACCTGCTTTGGGTAGCAATTCCTGACTGTGTGTGAGCTGTCCTTACGTGGCTGCTTTTACGGTCAGCTCCTTTACCATGGCTCAAAAGGAAAATTAAAATTAATAGGTGGCCGTGCCTCTGCCAGTATCATAATTAGCGAGCTCATACTAAAATAGGAGGAGAGCGAATGGGGGGCGGGGCAGACATGGTAAGCATGGTCATTTGGGGAGCTTCACCAGGAACCCACGGTTCCACGCTCCCCAGGGAACTAACGAGTCCATTCCCTGCACATCACTGTGGGAAGGGAGATGGGTGCCTGCACGGTGAAGGTGGGGTGATGTGGAGAAGGGACTTGTCTGTCAGTCTAACCTGGGAGCAGAAATAATTGCCTAGCGGGGTGGAGCCATTGCAAGCACCTGACATCCCGAAGGTTTCATGGGTTAAAGCTCCTGGTGATAACCCCGAGCCAAGGGATTCCTAACCTCTTGCTTGTTTGCTCTTGCCCTCCTGCTTCTCGCTTGCTCCATGACCCACACTCACCCACGCACCTCCGTGGCATGTGGCTTTGATTCTAGCCCCGCTGGAGACAAGGCTGGGCTTTTTCTACGGCAAGATGGGGGTAAAAGGACCATGGAAACCCAGGGGTTTAATTCCACAGAAATAAAGCTTTCCACGATACCTCATCCTTCCATGGGGGGGCCCTCAGGAAATTCCTTTCCCCATGGCACCTCCAGAATGCCACTTCTACCAGTAACAGGTGGGGACACAGAGGGCACCCCACTCAAAACACCTCCAAGTTTGGCAAACCCCTCAACAGTCAGAGTGCAATTCCTACGGACCTTTAACATGCAAGTACCTACAGAAATGGAGAGGTTTACCTAAAAATGGTATCAGCTTAAGGGGGCCGAAACGATCCTGTAGCAATAATCCCAGTCTTGCTTTTTCCTACCTTCATATAATCTTCTTTACATTCCCTCAAATCTAAATACCAAAAAAAAAAAAAAAAAAAAGAAAGAAGAAGAAGCTGTGAAGTGCTATTCCAAGAAGTGTTTTCTCAGTCTGTTGAGATCTTGCTGCCAGGCATATCATGTTTGGCTCAAATAAACTTTTATAAAATTCTCTACAGGATTGGAAATTCTTATAGCAACATAGCTATGGCCATAGACAAGTCAGTCAACCTCTCTTAGGCCTCAGTATCCTCTTCTATAAGTGGAATACTCATTTCCTTTTAGGTGTGTGATGAGAATTAAGGGTAATAATCTTATAATGTGAACCCTGAGAAAAAAATATACCTAATGAGAAAGAAGGGCTCCTGGTGGCTAACGGGGCTCAATATTAAAAAGCAGAGCCTAGCCGGCGTCTCTAAACAGGGACCCCCCGACACAAGCCACTTCAGAGAGACGCTTGCACTGAACTGCCTGCCTTGACTGCAGTCCTGCCATCTGAGCCAGCCCTTATAAAGGAGTTTCCTGGAATTGTATTTCAACCAATAGGACCAAGGCTTTCCCCATCCAATCAGAGCTGCCCAGCTATATCCCTATCAGCATCAACACCAATCAATTAGAGTGGCTCCATTCTGACCAATCAGGACAATGCCTTTGGGACCAATCAAACTGTGAAGATCTGGAGTCCTCATTTGCATGAGGATGGACCAATCATGGACCAGGGGTGGAGCGTTCTGTGTATAGAAGTCCGGTCCCCTCTGGCTCAGGGAGTGCATGTTCCCTTTCCTCCAAAGACTGAAAACTGGTTCCCCTGGGCCCAGCCCCACTGTGCCCAAGGCCACCTCACAGCCTGGATGCATCACAATGGAGCTGTTTGCACGGAGTCAGGTCTCCTTCTTCACTGAACGCCAAATTGGAGATCCCTGTTGGCGTTGAATTGGCACCAACAGTTATGGGTTGACGTGGGTTTACCACAGTGCCCCATAAATGTTACCTATTTTTATTATTATTTTTATCAAGGTATAGCTCAAAGGCTCGGTACTTGTAAATGGGATGATAAAAGTTTGATTCAACTTGAAGGGAAGAAAGCATAAGTAAACAATAAAATCAGACGTATCCACAATCTAAAAGCATTAGAAAAAGTATGATTTCAAAAGCATTTGAAAAAAAGTAAAGTAAGCAAGGCAAACACCGATTAAAATATCTTCAGCCACCAAGTAAATTTTTTTATATTCATTGGATTTCAGTTATATCAATACTAGAGGCCCGATGCACGAAATTCGTGCAAGAGTCGCCCTTCCTTCCCCCAGCTGCTGGCACCGGCTTCCCTCTGGCACCCGGGACCCAGGCAGCCCTGGCTTTGTCTGGAAGGTCATCCGGAAGGACGTCCAGGAGGATGTCCGGTCTAATTAGCATATTATGCTTTTACTATTATAGAAGGTAATACAGTATTTGAGAGTCTGCATCCTATAATTCCTAACCTCTAGTGTGTTGGTGGTTTTTTTTAAAGCCTCCATTGTTTTTACTAAGTGTATTAAATTCATGTAAATAGTAAGATTCATCCAATGAGAGCCAGGGAACTTACTAATCATGAATATTCTTCTATTATTTCTGCACCAATCCCATCCCCCACATACATTTACATAGTTAATGAAGAGTATTAACTTTGTCGTGTAGAGACGGCTTTGCCTTCATACACTATCTACAAATACTCCTTCGCATTGCTACGCAAAAACCACAGGTCCGGATACACCCGGAAACAACAGCCAGGAGAACATGGTAAAGGGACTGTTTACCATCACAACAAACGCGTTGACCCTCTGCACAAGGAAGAAGTACACTCATCAGTCCCTGCACTGGGGTTCTGTTGGGCGGGTGAGCAGCGATACTCTGAAAACTAAAAAACCTTTTATTTGGACAGAACTCTAAAAGGAAAGCTATGCCCGGCCAGCACGGCTCAATGGCTGAGCATCGACCTATGAACCAGGAGGTCACGGTTGGATTCCCGGTCAGGGCACATGCCCGGGTTGCCGGCTCGATCCCCAGTGTGGGGCATGCAGGAAGCAGCCGATCCATGATTCTCTCTCATCATGGATGTTTCCATCTCCCTCTCCCTTCCTCTCTGAAATCAATAAAAGTACATTTTTTTTAAAAAAAGGAAAGCCATTTCCACATCTATTCTCAGCTTTGTGAAGCCGAGCAAGGATTCACCGTCACGATTTCAGAGGCTAACAGAGGACTGAACAGGGTCTGGGATCTGCCAAGCCCGGACGCACGCTCTGCTCCCCTCATTGTCATTCCAGGGGCCTCCACGTCTGAGTGGCCAGTACGTCTGGGAACCGCTTCTGACCAACACTCCGTGTTAAGGTATAAAAGAAACAGACCACGTGGCCCGCGCTCTGGGGCAACTAACAATCCAGTGACAATGACCAAGGCTCAAGAAGGAACGCTCTTAAAATGCAGTCCATTTAGAACTCACTATCTTAATTAAACATCCTTAGTGGAATTGGGGGGTGGGGGGAGGAGGGGAAGCAGCAAAGACAAGATGTAACAAAGCCCTCAGGAGTCTACCGTTTGCCAGAGAATGTCCTAGATCCACCAGAGGACATAATCGTGGAGAAAACAGGCTCCCTGACTGTAATAAGGAATAGCGTAGTCATGAGGACAAGGAGGGTGGGACGCTCTTGTACAAGAGACGTGGAGTACTGGCTGCCGACAGGCGAGAGCACAGTAGGCCCAGTGCCTATTGGAGTGCCTGGCCCGCAGCAGGCCCGGAAGAGATATTTGTGGATTTGGCCGATAGAAGAATGGATGATGCCCTGGCCAGGTGTCTCAGTTGGTTGCAGCATCATCCTGTGCACCAAAAAGATTTGGGGTTCGAATCCTGGTCAGGGCACATGTCCAGGTTGGGGGCCCGATCCCCAGTAGGGGACGTGCAGGAGGCAACCGGTCAATGGTTCTCCCTCACCATTAATGTTTCTATCTCTCTCTCCCCCTGTCCCTCCCTCTCTCTGAAATCAATATAGCCTATATAATAAAAGCCCAGCGGTGGAATGACCAGAACAACTGGTCGACCAGTCACTATGAGGCACACTGACCACCAGGGGGCAGACGCTCACTGCAGGAGCTGCCCCCGGTGGTCAGTGCGCTCCCACAGCGGGAGCAGCAGCTCAGAGGGCGGGTGAGCAGTGCTCCCACAGTGGGCAGATTCCCGCAGGCCACGCCCCCCACCACCAGTGCACAATTCCCATGCAACAGGCCTCTAGCATATATACATATATACACACACATATATGTATATATACATATATATGTGTATGCACATATATGTGTGTGTATATATTTATATTTAAAGAAAAACATATCCTGGGGTGAGGGTAAAAACATACGTATTTTTTAAAAAGAAAAGAAGAGTGGATGATGAAGGAATAGAATCAGGCAAGCAGGAAGGAAAGGCTAAAGGAGGGAAGAAAGAAACCAAATAACCCCTAAATCCAAGAGGTACATAAAATACAATATAGGCAGCAGGCACAGAGCCATGGAGATGACTGACAGTTAGGGCTAGCTGGAAAACACACAGAAGAAGAACCGGGAATTGAACTGCTCAGAAAGCGCGAATTTAAATCAACAGAGACGGGCCGGCTGTTCTGAGAGGTTAAGAACCGCCAGGCAGAGGCACAGAGTCCGAAAACGAAAATGCATGGTCCTAGAACAGCGAGCAGAGCGACTTGACTAAAGTAGGAGGTTTACGAAGGACACGGTGGGAGGTTAAGGCTGCGAAGTCAGGCACTGGTAGCCAGATGCTGTGCAGAACATCAGCACTGAGGGTGTCAGCCGCCTCCTCCCCAACCCCCACCCCCATCAGCGTTCCCCCCTAACCACACAGCCACACCCCAGCAGATGCTGTTCTTATTCCAACAGGAAAGGAAACCAGCGTTTCTGATAAAGTGGCAAACATCCTGACAAGCACAGAAAACATGATGGATAAAATGATTCGCAAAGAAACGAGTGACGGGAAACATTAACTTTCAACTACCCTCTGATTATAAGTCGGCAAGTACATGTATATGATTTCAGGGTTGTTTTATTTTGTTTTAATGGGTTGCTTATAACCATTTTAAAGCCATAAACCAGGACAGGAAAGCAAATAGTATCTATGCACCAGACCAAGTGGTAAAGGCTTTATATACACAATTTCACTGAATCCTGACACTATTATGAATCATTAACCCTACTGACTTGAAATTATTCCTACACCTTCACACATTGACGAGAAACCATGGGAGAGTCACCTAACTAAATAGCAACCCTAGGATGCAAATTTAGAAAGACAGTTATTTTGTCTTAATATATTTTTATTGATTTCAGAGAGGAAGGGAGAGGGAGAGAGAGAGAGAGAAACATCAGTGAGGAGAGAGAACCATGGATCGGCTGCCTCCTGCACGTCCCCTACTGGGGATCAAGCCCGCAACCCAGGCATGTGCCCTGGACCGGAATCGAACCCGGGACCTTCAGTCCGCAGGCCGATGCTCTACCCACTGAGCCACACCAGCCAGGGCGATAATTATATTCGAACTAGTGCTTCCCTCACCCATCTGTATGTGCTCAGCACCTTTTTAATAACATCACAAGGAAACACAACTCCAGCAGCCCCTGCTCAATTTCAGATACACGTGGCTGAGATCCAAATGCCTACACGCACTTCAAACTAGGCCAGTCCTCGGCTCAAAAAGCAGTAAATAAAGCCCATCAGTGAAGCTACTGAGGTGCTTGACATCAATCCAAACCACAGTCTTAAAAAAAAAAAAAAAACCATGAGAAGGGATGTTTCAGACCAAACTGAAATGATTTTAGGACTGCCCCGGCTTCTGTTATTAAATTCTATCCGGATATATGGAAGCCAGGAAGCAAGATCTAGGGCAAAGGACAGCATTCCTTTTATATTCCTTATTTGAGGCCCGGTGCACAAAATTCATGCACTTGGGGGGGGGGGGGAGTCCCTCAGCCCTGCCTGTGCCCTCTCGCAGTCCAGGAGCCCTCAGGGGATGTCCAGCTGTCGGCTTAGGCCCGCTCCCCACGGACAGCCTTAGCGCTGCCTCGGAGGCGGGAGAGGCTCCCGCCATCACCGCTGCGCTCGCCAGCTTCTGGCTGAGCGGTGCTCCCCCTGTGGGAGCGCACTGACCACCAGGGGGCAGCTCCTGCATTGAGCCTCTTCCCCCTGGTGGTCAGGGCATGTCATAGGTCGTTCCGCCGTTCGGTTGATTTGCATATTAGCCTTTTATTATATAGGATAGTAAGACGGATGCATTTACTGTGAGAAATAAGACCTCTTGTGGCCTTATGTGCTGGTTTTATTTATACACATTAGCAACAGATTTGGTTTTCCGAAATCCATTTCCTCACGCGGGCCATTGACTAGCTTAAGGCCCCAAGGCAAGTTGCCTCCCTTTTGCTCCTTGGAAAATAATGAGAATCAACAGCTTGTGGGCCCAAAGGGGGCCACAGGCTAACCTGACAAGTCCAGGGAGAGCCTGCGTGGCGGCCTTGAAAACTCAGAGACCTGAAGCAACCACAAAGGACCGTCTGACATTAAAACCTTTTAGCCCGGCCGGCGGGGCTCTGTGGTTGAGCATCGACCTAGGAACCAGGAGGTCACGGTTCAATTCCCCGTCAGGGCACATGCCCGGGTTGCGGGCTCGATCCCCAGTGTGGGGCGTGCAGGAGGCAGCCGATCCATGATTCTCTCTCATCATGGATGTTTCTCTCTCTCTCTCTCTCCCTCCCCCTCTTCTTTCCTCTCTAAGATTAATAAAAATATATATTTTAAAGTGATTTAGCATTACAAATATAACATCTTCCACGTCTAAACTTTAACTGACCGCAAAATTCCATTGCCAGCTTTCTATTAGACTTAGTGTGCAAAGGAGCCTCTCAGAGTTCAACAGCAACTTCTTCTCCTGAACACTGAAATATTTCAGCGCAAAGGCCGAAGACATCCTCCGTTCTTGAGGAATGTTGGTCTCCACCCTGGCTAAATGCTTTTACATCTACCGAACAAACACAAATGTACCACGGAGATCTCTGTCCCTGGAATTTTCTCCCTACATTTGAAAGTCCGTGAAAAGCAAAAAAAAAAAAAAAAAAAAACCAACAACAAACATCTGTTTTTTCCTGCAGAGCTGGCAACTCCCATTCTCCAGTTTAAAAATAACACATGTTTATGGAAACGTATAGATAGAATGATCACCTGCTTCAAAGGCAGCCGGCAATTAATTGGCCGAAAGACAGACAAAATCACAAAATCAAGGCCAACCAACAATTTCCCGGGGGACACTGCTGGTGCTCCCCAGGCGTCTGGGAACTTCCAAGACACCCCTAAAATCCTGAAGGGTGGCGAAGAGCTAGGTGGGATGCCAGCTGACAAGGAAACGGACGTCGGGGGCCTGGGTCAACCTGGATTCACTCCACGCAACCAGAGCCGTTTCCATGAGAACCTGGAGGAATTATGCCTCCCTCTGACCAACCATCACGTTTATCCAGCCTGAGAAAGGCCAGCAAGTTCAAAAATCCACCTGATTAAAAACAGAAACTAGCCCTAACCGGTGTGGCTCAGTGGATAGAGCGTCGGCCTGCAAACTGGGGGGGGGGGGGGGGGGGGGTCCCAGGTTCAATTCCGGTCAAGGGCATGTACCTTGGTTGCGGGCACATCCCCAGTAGGGGGCGTGCAGGAGGCAGCCGATCGATGTTTCTCTCTCATCGGTGTTTCTAACTCTCTATCCCTCTCCCTTCCTCTCTGTAAAAAAAAATCAATAAAATATATATTTTTTTAAAGAACAGAAACTAGAAAAATCTCCAACGTGACGGCCTTCCGTTCCCTCATATTTTTTTAATGTTTTATTCTCTCTGCTGTCTTACGGTGTCGAACACCCGAACCTGAGCAAGACGCAGGGGCATTCAGACATGAATCAGTCGAGGCCGCTTCTATTTCTGGCTCTGCTTGCGAGTGAACCACACCGTGACCTTGAGGAAGTTACCTCCTCGCTTTCCCCGTGTCCCCACCAGTTACAGCATTAGGATAAACCTACCATTCTTTCCTTGTGGGTTTTTTTTTTCTTTTTTTGGAGAGACAATAAATGAGATAAATATATGGAAGCTGCTATACAAGTATATACTGGTCACTGACCAAGTATCTCCTCCATTCATCACACACAAAGTAGTTGGATGTTCATATTAAAATAACTGACTCTGGCCCGACCACCATGGCTCAGTGGTTGAGCATCAACCTATGAATCAGGAGGTCACGGTTCGATTCCCGGTCAAGGGCACATGCCAGGGTTGTGGGCTCCATCCCCAGTAGGGGGCGTGCAGGAGGCAGCCGATCCATGATTCTCTCTCATGACTGATGTTTCTACCCTTCCTTTCCCCTTCCTCTCTGAAATCAATAAAAATAGGACATAAAGAAGGCCAAGAGACATATGAAAACATGCTCAAAGTCACTGATCATCTGAGAGATGGAAATGAAAACAACAATGAGGTACTCTCTCACACCTGTCAGAATGGCTGTCATCAATAAATCAACGAACGGTAAGTGCAGGCGAGGATGTGGAGAAAAAGGAACCCTCAGGCAATGCAGACTGGTACCGCCACTGTGGAAAACGGTACGGATTTCCTTTAAAAATTAAAAATGGAGCTCCCATTTGACCCAGTGATCCCACTTCTGGGAATATATGCCAAGAACTCAGAAACACCAACCAAAAAAGATATATGCACCCCTATGTTCATAGCAGCACAATTCACCATAGCTAAGATTTGGAAACAGCCTAAATGCCCATCAGCCGATGACTGGATTGGAAAACTATGGTACATCTACACAATGGAATACTATGTCGCTATAAAAAAGAAGGAACTCTTACCATCTGCAACAGCACGGATGGGCCTGGAGAGCATCATGCTAAGCGATAAGCCAGTCGGAGAAAGAGAAACATCACATGCTCTCACTCATTTGTGGAATCTCATGAGCAACATACACTGATGAATGAACATAAAGCCGGAATCATTGAACAGATCCTCCAACCTCAGAGGGAAGGCAGGGGAGGGGAGAGGAGAGGGTAAGAGATCAAAGGACTTGTATGCATGCATATGAGCCGAACCAATGGGCACAGACAGTAGAGGGGTGAGGGCAGGTGCTAGGGGGTGGGAGCGGCTGGGGAGAAGTCAATGGGGGGAAAAGGAGACTTTATGTAATACTTTAAAGAATTAAATTTAAAAAAAAAAACAAAAAAAACTAACTCACCCTAGCCGGTTGGGCTCAGTGGATAGAGCGTCAGAGGGAGGGAGGGAGGGGAGGAAGGAAAAAAGGAAGGAAGGAAGATAGGTAAACAGCTCTGTACTCTTACTCTGCACAGTAAAAATTCTGTCTAGAGAGGTCAACAAACCCCAGGTACTTCCTGAAATGGATTATATCTGTGTTTTCCAATGGTCTTAGGCTCTACAGCAACAGTTCTCAACCACTAGCAGGGTCGCCTAAGACCATCGGAAAACACAGATATTTACATTACGACTCATAACAGTAGCAAAATGACAGTTATGAAGTAGCAACCAAAATAATGTTAATGGTTGGGGGTCACCACAACATGAGGCACAGTATTAAAGGGCCGCGGCATTAGGAAGGCTGAGAACCACTGCTAGCCCCAGCCACGGAGATAAGTCACGGCATCCTGGGTGTCCCCGGGGGGTGGCACTGAATGTCCATCCCTAAGTGCTCAGTCGGCGAGCCTTGCAAAGGTAGAACCGTGACACGTATGGTGATCTTTGCCTCTCCTACCATCTAGCAATGCTGCCTGGCAAATGTGGCTGCCGTGTGTGTGTGTGTGTGTGTGTGTGTGTGTGTGTGTGTGTGTGTGCGCGTGTGTGTGTGTGTGTGTGTGTGTACACATTCAGATATATTTTTAAATGAATGAAGTGAATATATTTCCAAAGTCTAATGCTATTAGAAAGAGCAATATATATATTTTTTTTTAATATTAATGAATGATAGTCAATCTCGGGGACATTTTCATGTTTAGAAAAAAATATATAAAATGAATGTTACCTAAAGAGGAAATACATGATCTCTCATCAACATTAAATTCACAAAAATCAACTCAAGGACTTTGCAATATTCTTCCTTCAAAATAGTCTTGGGGGCCAGGGAGGTTGTTTGGTTGCTTATCATTGAACTAATGGGGATTAGACTATAAACATTCATTTTAACTTAACCTATACAATAAAGGGAAGAAAAGAAGCAAGAGAGGGAGGGAGGGGGGAGAGAGAGAGAGAGAAACTGCTCTTAAGTATAGGAATCCATAATCTATGTATATAAAAGGCTAATATGCAAAGTGTCCCCTCAGGAATTCGACTGACTGGGAGTTCAATCGCTCGCTACGACGCGCGCTGACAAAGGGCAGCACGGAACGAAGGTAGGCCCCCCAGCAACTGGCAGCCAAGGGAGGGAGGACCCGGCTGACAGCGGGCAGCCGCTAGGGACCCTACCCATGCACGAATTTCATGCACTGGGCCTCTAGTTGTAAAAATAAAAGAGAGCCCATACATAACAATAAAAATGTGGTCGACGAACAGAAGTAATACTATAACACTAACAGCCTGCAGCCGACTAATAAGTAGTCATGCCCACTGAGACATGCCATCTAAGTCATCTTTTATAACCTATTCATTAAGGAACATAACACGATTTTAAGCTTTCCCAATTGCATTCCAGTATTTATCCCAAACCAACCAGTACGAGCATACATTTTCTTTTTTTTTTTTCCCCCTACTCCTTAAATTCTTACACTGAACATGTCCCTTACTAAGTAGAAGGAGTTAGTAAGCAGGAAACAAATGGACATTCTACCAGTGGGCTCTTTAGGTAAGCTCTACGCCTATAAGGATAAACTCACTAGACTACTTGGCATTTACCAAGTCAACTACCCCTTTAGCTGGGCTTTCTGGAACCTGCCAGAGTCCACAACAACCAGAGGAGAGGGACCATTTGGATACCTGTGTGGTTTAGGCCTGCCCACCTTCAGTACCTCCAAACTACACCTCTTTTGATGAGCATGAAAGCGTCGTAACCGGGAAATGAGAATTACCCCTGACATTCTACTTCATTACCCGTTGATTTTCTAATACCGTGTATTCATTTGATCGCATTAGAAAACAGGAGTGACTGCCTAGCTTCACTTAAGTCGCCCACCCAGCTAGCCGCAAGGTAGACGGTACTGCCCTAGCAGGTTTGGCTCAGTGGATACAGCTTGGGCGTGCGGACTGAAGGGTCCCAGGTTCGATTGCGGTCATGCGGGAAGCAGCCAATCAGTGATTCTCTTTCATCATTGATGTTTCTCTCTCTCTCTCTCTCCCCCTTCCTCTCTGAAATCAATATATATATATATATATATATATATATATATATATATATATATATATATACACACACACACATATATACACCGAGGGGCCAGATGATGATGATCTCTGAACGCATAATCGTCTGGCCACTCCGTGTCCTTCTCTTGAGCACCTCGTTTATTTGATATCAGAGACACCATATATCGTGCACCTGATCAGTGTTCCCTTTTGCACTGGCTGGTAGAAAGCTCAGGGCAAATAGGCGGTGGATCTCC